>CM032475.1:22802512-22817973 GCA_019059595.1 Marasmia exigua
TGGTAAGAGTAAGGGTGGCATATTCTACTCTGCCGGGCACCACACGGCTGTACAACTGTAGCATACATTGATTTATTTTGATTGACAGTCCATTTTTCCCTATAAAATATACCTCATCGATCATGCCCACGGTCTGTCAGCAACAATGCCATATCCCAACATATGAGTTCGTATCAAACAAACGGAAACTAGAACTCAATCCAACACTTCGAAAACAGGAAAACTACTCACGTAATAGCATTAAGTCACACACGACAGTACGGGGAGCACACTCCAGAACTGCGAAATATTTCCACATTGCAATTTGTTTAAAAGAAATGTGACGAATCATAGTTTCCTGGCCTCCAAACGAAAATAACCCATACGTCTTTTATGTTAGGGTCTAAATTTCTATTTGGGGTTGTCTAATATATTTCCTAAGCTCTCGGCATGGGCTTCTTGCCGGTTAAGGCGAGGTTTGTACGAAGCTTAATGTTTTTAATATTATTATGTTGGTGTAATTTATGGGGGCATTATTGCGGTACACAGTTTGTTTTTATTTCTGATTCGCTATACGGAACATTGTTTGATCATCAAAGGAGGTTAGTGAGGAGTTTAATGAATAGGGCTGAGATTTGATACGTAGCATCTTAACTTTATAAGATAAAATTGACTTTTCGCTTTGACGATGGGTAAATAACGTATTATAAAAGAATTTGAGCCGCGACAAACAAGACAGTGTTTTTATAGAATTAACCTGGAAAAGATAATGTAATTTTCATTTCATTAATTAATAAGCTTTTCCATAAAATTAACAATCGTACCTTTAATATTACTACCATTTATACTAGACGTCATAACACATATTCATTTGGCACTGTCTGGACATGATTGAATATAGTTTTGTTTTTCTTTTCCTTTTGTTTTATTTTATGTATTTTTAATGGTTTTGTTTTGTTTTCTGTTTGTGCCAAATTGTGTTCTGTTTACAATTGCGATATGTTCTGTGTTATGATGTCTATAGGGTAATTCCGGGGGAGATGGCCCTAATAACTTCAAGGCTCTAGTGTGGAGGAATTATGATGAATAAAACAATAATTATTAAAGAAAATTAAACTTTACTTATTATAATTATTGAAAATCAACAATAAGTCACTTTGAATATTGTAAAAACACGTAATATTAAACTTTAAAATAAATCTAGGATTGGCCATCTCTCCCAGAGTGTCCGGGAGTGACGGCCATAGAGGCTGGGGGGAGATGACCGGTACTCTTTTTGCCTTTCGTTTGCCCTTGAGATCCATGGACTTCTTTTTTTTCTTACAATGGCACTCTTATGACACATGTGCTCAAACTCGGTACAATTTTCATGCACCCAGAACATCCAAATATAACATTGAATCAAATCTTCCCTTAGTTAGTGTCAGTCTTAATTTTGTTTTTGGTAACGAAGGTTGATGACGGCTTCCATTTGTATTGGTTAGGCATCAGTAGAAAATTAAGTAGATAAAACGTAAATCCAAATTTAGACATAAAATTGTATAGCCATCCATCCAATCAATACTATGGCCATTTCTCCCGATTTTCCGGATGAGGTAGCTAGCTTACGTAAACACCACAACTCCTAAAATTCAAAGGTAATTTTGAGGATAGAACATTGAGAATATTCGTATTTCAACAGGAAACCACGAAATCAGACATAACTTTCAAAACCTTTTTGTGAGCACTTAATATATGAACCCCTTACCTTAGGTCGAATGTGTCATTGAAAAATAAAGTGAAATTACTCAACTTTCTATTATTTTTTCGAACAAAAATTCACCGACACTTGTTGGCCACAGTCACCTGAACCAAACTAAATTGTAAGTAGTGTCACTTGGGAATTATTTGGTGTTTTTTTTTTCGATTGGTCATCTCCCCCGTACGGCCATCTCCCCCGGAATTACCCTAATAATAAATATTTTCTTTCTTTCTTTTTTAATGATCGTTTTAACATCATCATCATTTCAGCCAATAGACGTCTACTGCTGGACATAGGCCTCCCCCAATCTTCTCCACACAGATCGGTTCTGTAGCCAATTTAACATACCTACTTATATATTTTAACTTTTTTTTAAAGCTATTGTAAACTTGATATGGGTAGATAGATATTTTTATTGCACAAAAATAATAAACAAGTATTATACAACAACAAGAGGCATTACAATAAGGCGGTCTTATGTAATCTTAAGTATAAAGCCTATCAAATCTTTTAAGTTTTAATTGATTTTTTTTACTAGAGTGTAGGTATCCAAAATTTATAACAAAATCACGTAAAACGTTGCTTTCACATAATCTTCTTTTGCTGTAAGCTATACGATATTCTTTAAATCTTAAATGTTGACGCGGTAATGCGCGATAGTTATAATCCTCAACACAGATGCCCGGTTTGAGCCGGGAAATCGCCTACATGACGGCATAACCGTTCATCCAGACTCCGGGCTGACTCTGAGAATTTCATTTCACTCAGGTACAAATTTTGGCCCGATCCAGGAATCAAACCCCAAAAATCAAACCCGGGACCCCAAGCGCCACCGTCAATTTGTGACTCACTGCCATGATAAAGTTTGTAAAGGGGTGATAAGGTTTTTTCCGTGGTTTCGACCACGCATATCGATATTGTGGTTTCACCGACATTCATAGGCTACGGAAATCCTATACCACCATCTAGCCACTCACATGTATCTATAATGTATCAATACGGGGATTAACACGATATTTATTATGTGAAACAACATTGTGTACTCACATATTTGGCTCGGCGTTTCGGCTACGTTACAGCAGCCGTGGTCTCGAGACCACGGCATGGTATGGACCACGGTAATTCAACGCGAAAATCTAAAAACCATTCACTGCTAATAATGTTGTATACATTTAAAAATTAAATAACGGCAAATATATTTTTTTAAACATTTATATAATTCACAACATCACATACCTACTCGTATATTGATCTGACTCCGAGATAGGGAGCTCAAGCACTTTATTTATTTATTATTTATTTACTTAAAATATATAGAAAACACCCAGCCCAATACAAACAGACATGTTCATGCACACAAATGTTTATATTGTGCAGGGATCGAACCCGCAACCCTTGGACCAAAGGCAGCGTTCACTACCACTGTTCCAAACGGGTCGCCAAACGCAAAATGTAACCTAATTCGTCAGCATTCTTTCTAAATCTTAATACCTAACACAATTCCACCGTAAAACTAAGCTCACCGCACAGGTGCGCTCGGCGATACCGCTCGCTACGGCAAGCAATAAATCCCCCCTTCCCCTCACCGCACATTGGGACGCTAAAGCATAATTTTACGCTTTTAAATTTTCTTTATCACCGATTTAAATGGTATTCTATTTCAATATTTAAATAAAATTGGTTTTCAAAGTAACAGTCCCTTAAATATTTATTTAGCTAGTAAAAGCTTAATAGATGACTACTTAAGGGGAGCGTTCTTGATTACACGGCGTCTTGATGAATAAATAAACGTTTTTGATCTCTTTATCTTAAGCTTTTGCCTAAAATTCACCGACTTTTTTGGTAACAAAATAAGAAATAATGATATTTCTATTTATTTAATTAAATTGTAAATTTTGAAATTGTATTTTTAATTAACAAATAACAATAATCCAAAAGGTGAATGAGCAATGGTAGCACAGTGGATAAGAACACACATTTCATACGGGAGGTCGTAAATCCGAATTCGAACATGAACCCCTGAATTTTTCAAACTTAATTGAATCTCTCTATATGATTTCTACCATTAGCTCGGCGGTAAATAAAACAATGCAAAGAAGCCTGCTTAACTAGAGCCCATTTCTCGCGCTCGTAACATTTATTATCATACGACATTTTTTAACCTGCGCGACCGTAGTGATACCACGGCCTCACAGAAAACCGGCTTGGAGCAGCTTTGTGCTGTGTTTCGCTGCGTGAGTGAGGGTACCGGAGGGCCGGAAAGCGTAGTTTAATGGTTGGCAGCGCACTCCACTGGTGTCGCGGGTGTCGATTGGCGGCGGCAATCGCTTACCATAGGAGAGGTATGCAGAGGTATGCTCGTCTGCCACATTATGTCATAAAAAACGATATAAGTAATACATAGTTTTTTTGTATGAATTTCATGTGACATCCTCCATGTTTTTTTATATCGACAATCCCGAGCATTGGGCTCCTCAGTTTGTTTGTTTCCCCTGTTAAGGGCTGGGAAGGTCAGACGGCAGTATCTTGATTGTATTTATCAGACCCCACAGCAATAGTTTTTTTATCAAAACATCATCATAATTCCTTTAGAGTGATCTATTATTTATTTAAAAAAAATATTTTTTATTTCCCGTCCACCACCTCTCGGTACCACGGTGCCTCCTAATGTTCTGGAAATGTGCTCAATGGATCGTGTTTTATATCCAATTCGCCGGGATGTATAGCGGCTGCGTCTGGGACTGCCATGAATTTTATTGACATTTGATTATTCGGCCCTGTCCAATTCTGGTGCTGATGGGGTGCTTAGTACCGTAATGAGATGGAAACAGCAATGGATGAATAATATATCGTTTCAAACTCAGTGCGGTTTTAATTTGGTGCTCTCACGTTGGCAAGCGTTTAATAGTTGTAGAGCCACGCTTGGGCATGAATGGGCCATCACGACCGGAGTGATACTACGGCCTCACAGAAAACTGGCGTGAAGCAGCACTGTGCTGTGTTTCGCTGCGTGAGTCCTCACTCACTTCCGGTATCCTCATACCGGAGGCCTACTACGGTTGGCAGCACACTTGTGGCTCCACTGGTGTCGCGAGTGTCCATTATCATTTCAGCCAATAGACGTCCACTGCTGGACATAGGCCTCCCCCAATGTTCTCCACACAGAACAGTTTAGGCTATGTCTGTGACCTTAGTTCTCCAGTGAACCTCATTATTTCTGATACGAACACGCAAAGAGACTCCAAAGCATAATCCTCTCCATTGCTTACGATACGATTAGGCGATCCGTCTGCTCGTCTGCATCCTATGAGATAAAATAAGCGATAAAGTTGGTGCCCTTCAAAGTGAGCATGAATAGAACAATATTTGGTATAAATTCATCATCATCATCATCATTAGCCTATCGCAGTCCACTGCTGGACGTAGGCCTCTCCAATTGTTCGCCACCGTGATCTATCCATGGCTTCTCGCATCCAGCTCTTGCCAGCCATCCTGCGCAGATCGTCCTTCCACCTAGCCAGAGGGCGCCCTACATTACGTTTGCCAAGACGCGGTCTCCACTCTAGAAGTCGTTTACCCCATCGGTTGTCGGTTCTGCGGCTAATATGGCCAGCCCACTGCCAATTAAGCTTGCTAATCCGGTGAGCAATGTTGATGACTTTGGTTCTCTGCCGGATCACCTTATTTCAGATTCGATCTCGGAGAGAGACGCCGAGCATTGCTCGTTTCATAGCCCGCTGGGCGACCTTTAACTTGTACACGTTTCGGCTCCAAATGTCCTGACGGGTAGGACAAACTGATTGAAGACTTTCGTCTTTAGGCACTGTGGTATCGACGATACGAAGACACAACGTAGTTTTCCAAACGCTGCGCAACCTAACTGGATTCTCCTATTCACTTCATCCTCGAAGTTGTTGTATAAATTAGTGTGATCTTAAATTGGTCCTCCTTGATTGGTGCGCTCTAACATTAGTACACTTACATCTTTCTTAATCACGGCTCTATCTAATTCTGGCCGCTTACATCCATAATGAAATGGAAACAGCAATGGAGTCAAAAGTGCTCTGCAAACTTTTTTTTCTTTCCTCCTAATAGGGCTCCGGCACCTAGTCCATAACTCATTTGGCAAAACACAGCGCAGGTGCTTCATCATGCTGGTTGGTGTGAGAGGTCTTAGTATTCGTGACCGTTTGGTAGAGTGGTAGTGAACGCTGCCATTTGTCCAAGGGTTCGATCCCCGCATAGTACAAACATTTATGCGCATGAAAATATCTCATTATATTGGGCTGGGTGTCTATGTATTTTAAGTATACCCATAAACACCTGTGACACCAGTGGAGTCACAAGTGCGCTGCCAATATTTAAACCCTCCTTGCCACCGGATTGAAAGAAAGAAAGAAAGAAAGAAAAATTTATTATTTTGGACATCACAACACTACATACGAGTACAACATTAGTTACAAAAGAACAAACAAACAAAAAGGAAAACAAAATAGATACAGAAAATAAAAACAAAACAAAACAAAGGAAAAACAAAATAATGAGTACTAATAACCAGGCAGTGTGCAATATTGTGTGTTGTGACCTCCAACATAAATGGCCCCCACTCAGCCTATGTCATGACCCTGAAAAAGGTCATGACGCTGATTTTCAGTAGGGCCAGCTGAGTGAGTGCCACGGACGTCAGCCTTGTGTACCTAGTGTGTATATATATGTGTTTTAAAGTACTAATGTAATTGTAAAAAATAATAAATAAATAAATAATGAACGAAATAAAAATGTTTCATATAAGAATAAGAATAAAGAACAACCGGCTTCGGCTAGCGCGCACGCAGTCGCTAATATAAACCCATGCACACAACAAATGCACCTATAGATTTGTCGACGCAAGGCCGTGCCGGGATTGGGTGCATTCGCATCAGTCAGCAATTCAGCACTTCAGCGGCCGCCCGCGTATACTCATAGGCGAGATCCGTGTTTAAAAGAAACAAAACAGAAAAATAAAACGTAAATATGAATTAGTCATGTGAACAAGATTCGTATAATAAGACCTAATTATGGAGATTCGTACATTATGCAAGTTGTAACGATTGTGAAAATAGTGTAGCATATCAAGCATTAAAAATATGTGATGGTACAAATAAATAAATAACTAGAACGCTGCAACGGCCAATCGACGCCAGCCGATGATATGCCGGAACCATCTTTGGTAAGTTATCACATAAAATCATCTAAAATTATGAATTGCATTAGGTAATTGTAATTTATGAAAATTGTACTAGGATAAGTTATAAATATAAAATTATAAATAGATGCGTTTCGCCTGAATAAGTAAATGAATTGATATTATTTTATTTGAATACTGAATTGATATTATTTTATTTGAATACTGAATAGATATTATTTTATTTGAATATTGAATTGGATGTAGTTAAAAACGTCATTGTTATCACTTTAAGAACTATTAATAAGAGATATCAATTGCTTCCAGGTATCTGGGGGTCTACATACTGTGTTAAAAACAAGCACATGGCCAGGATTTTATGGTGTATTAATAGACTTGTGAATCAGTTGATGCCACGTCCGAGACACTGTATTGAACGCTCTGCAATACCTACTTACTGCTTGCGTGTCTGTAACCGAGAGGTAGGTTACTAGTCCTTACTAATATACCGTGAATAGTGTAATCCCGGGTTCGATCCCGGATATAGGCAACATTTAATTTTTTAATTATGCGCATTAGAAGGTTTTAAAATTGACTGCTACAAACACTCTTTTGCATTTGCAACAAGTATCTTTTGTAATGGGACCTAAACGTGTCTACTGTTTTCAGGCATCGCATTGGAGGCAGCAGATCGTTCCAGCACTTGGACGCGGCAAATTTAAAACTTCCTCTGAAGGCTACAGTGCGGTGCGGAGGCAGAACTAAAGAATAGCCAGACCGGCGAGTCCTGGACTGCACGTCGCGCGACCACATCAGCTTCTTCATCAGATAAGATGGCACACCATATGTTACTAGTCCAAACAAGAATGTAGCAAAGTGCAACTTTCTACGCCCGTCCATTTTTAATATGTTTGCGTTATTTATGAATGGTGTAACGTGGGTTCTTGGTGGTATTTTAAAACAGAATCGGGCGCATGCGTTTTGCACACGCTGGATCGACTGCTGCGTGCGAGACAGCAGCCGGGGACCATAAACAATGTCCATATAATTTAATTTTGAGAGCACCAATGAGTCACATAGCTTCATCCTACTTTCTACAGTTAAATATCTTCTTATTTGATAAAGGACCTTTAATCGATAAAAACAGTTGCTTATTACACCATTGACATGATTTTCAAATCTTAGATTCTCATCCATAAGTAGTCCCAAGTTTTTCGCTTCTGTTACCCTCTCTACAGCTTCACCCTTAATAACCACATCCAGTCTTTTACTCGTAATCTTTCTAACTAGGTGTTTAGATCCCAATATCATATACTTTGATTTGTTACCATTTAATACTAATGAGTTTGAGGCTGACCAGTTAGCTATTCGTTCCAAGTCGTCGTTAAGATGTTTCAAGGCAATATGAGTGTCTTTCGGGTTGCAAGAGATGTATACCTGAATATCGTCGGCATAAATGTGGAACTTACAGTAATGAATGTGAGATGTGACGTCAGCGCTATAAATAATAAATAACAACGGTCCCAAAATTGATCCTTGAGGCACTCCTCTCCGGACACTTTCGGGATCCGACAACCGCGTGTTTCCCCCTTCATCGCTTATTTCGACCTGTTGAGAACGGTGCTCAAAGTAGCTAAAGAACCACTGAATAGTACTATGTGCGAAACCGTAGTAATGAAGCTTCGATAGCAACAATGGGATATTTATGCAATCGAAAGCCCTGGAAAAGTCCAACAGTGTTAAAAGAGTACCTTCCCCTTTATCCTGGGCCTCTAATACATCGTCAACCACCGTCAGTATAGCTGTTGATGTACTGTGTGACTTTCTAAACCCAGATTGCAGAACGGGCAAAATACAGTTTCTTTCCAAGAACCGCCTTACTTGGTCTGCTATAATTTTTTCCAGGACTTTCGATATACATGGTAATATGCTTATGGGCCTTAAATCGGATAGTGAAGAAGGGCACGTTTTTTTTGGGATTGGTCTGATTATGGCCTTTTGCCACTCTTTGGGATAGACGCCCGTTGTAATTGACCTGTTCATGATCGCAGTCAGTGAGGCGAGAGAAAACGGTAGGGTTGCCAGCAACATGTCCAATGAGATACCGTCTCCACCGCTTGCATTAGATTTCAATGATTTCAGTGCCCCAAGCACGTCATCCTCGCTGACTGCACGTAAAAGAAAGACATCTGTGACGGAGCAATGAGTCGCAAAGTATGTAAGCTGTGAGATACTGACGTTATTGTCTCCTGGGGTGTTTAAAAAATGCTTATTGACTGCGTTGGGATCATTGAAAATGTGGCCCGGCAACTCCGGCTTCGCCTTAATCCTAACATTTTTTTTAATATGTGCCCACATACTGCGTGAGTCAGTTTGTTTGTTATTAACGTACTGATTATAGTAAGCTTCCTTTTCTCTCTGCAGGGCCTGATCCACGCAACGTTTAAGGTCCTTGTAAAATTCTTTATGCTCCGACCGTCCCGTTTTGCGTGCCCTACCATAAGCTTTGTCCCTCTGTTCCATCATTAGCTTGATGTTATATGTGATCCAGGGATATTGTTGATATTTCACGCTAACTTTTTGTATTGGTGCGTGAATGTCGAATAAACTTACTATAAAATAGTTAAATAATTCGACCATGCCGTTCACATCGCCAAAACTCTCAATGCATATCCAATTCAATGCTTTGAGATGTTCCCTAAACGTATGCTCATCTATTTCCCACAGTTTCCTACGTTTTAAAATTTTAATAACAGGCTTATATTTTTTTACTTTAATATTGCATACAAGAAATGCATGACTGCTCAAATCATGTATGTGATCTACCAAGACTGTACAAGATTTTATATCTGTTAATACCAGATCTATAAGAGTTTGACTATGATCCGTAAAATGTGTAGGTTCCTGGACGCATTGAGACAGCCTATGACAAGCCATGAGATCTTCTATCTTTTTCCTACCGCACTCGTTGGAGCTAAGCATATTTATATTGAAATCACCCAATATAAGGATGTTACTACACCACGCAAATGCTTCTATTGATGTTGCTAAGGCATTTATAAATATATCTATATTCAGCCACGGAGGTCGATAAGCGGTACCGACAACTATCTTTTTCCCACCCACTGTAATGCATAGCCACATCTGTTCGACGGTGTCGGTGGGAGGGTGAGGTAGGACTCGCGCGGTCACTCCGCGCCGTATGAAAAAACCCACCCCACCACCGCGCGAGCGCACGCTGGGCGGCCGGGGAATGTGACGTAGTCGATAGCCTGGCACGGCCGGGGCTCGGGCCTCCCGTCCCTCCTGTAACCATGTCTCATTAATCGCCATCACGTCGACGTTGTGGCGGTCCATGGCCACAATTAGTTCATCGTGACGCGTACCGAGCGATCCCGCGTTTAGTAGACCAAATTTAAATGCTCGATCTTTAACCGCGCCTTTTAAGCCTTAAAGTGTATTGTAAATCTAACTTATCATTCGGCACGTAGTTCATACCATAACCGAGGTCACGGCGAGCGACGACGAATCGGGAGATAATAATAACGCGGTAACTGCGATGCTTTATTAGCCTATTTACCGTGAAAAAATACTTAGTGATGTGCGAGATTAAATTTGTGCGTGTCTTGAATATTACTATAAAATGATAGTGAACAATACAATAAAAGGAAATAATAATAAATACGATAAGAAATAGTGAAAGTGCGTTGTAGGTATCAATAGGACACTGCCTGGTTATTGGACAATATTGAATTGGCTTATTAGTAAACGTAGTAACAAATAGTTCATGCATTAACAGATACAAATAAAATAAATTCTTATGATCTAACGGCTTCTGTACCAAAAACCCGCTCCAGGTCTCCAGTACATCTTAT
This sequence comes from Marasmia exigua, assembly GCA_019059595.1. Lineage (NCBI taxonomy): Eukaryota > Metazoa > Arthropoda > Insecta > Lepidoptera > Crambidae > Marasmia > Marasmia exigua. The sequence goes on from CM032475.1 coordinate 22,813,272, forward strand.
CCTGCTTGCAGGCGCGCCCTGATCGCGGCGGACATAGACTCGCCCGTCCCTTGTCCACACAAAACGCCAGCTTGTCTTACGTGCCAGTTCCCTTGCTCGGTTGAATAGTTGGCGGTTTTGCTTGGTTAGCTTTTCATTGATGTAAAGAGGTCGGGGAGGCGAACGTAGCCCTAGGCCCTCCGTGGTGGTGTTACGCCGGACTCGCGCTGCCTTGATGAAGTCGTCGCGGGTGCTACGGCGGGCCAGCCGCACAGTGATGATACGCGGTCTCGGTACTTCCTGAGTCTCTGTGCGCCGCATACCCACTCGCGAACACTTAACTACATCTCTCTCGTCGAGCGGGAGTCCTAACTTAGTCGCACAAGCAAGTACCAAGTGCTGAACACTCTCGCCCTCCTCCTCAGCTATTCCAGCGATGTCCACGTCGTTCTGGAGCAGGTCCTGGTCTCGATCATCCAGATCCATTTTAATCTGGTTGATCGTTGCCTCTAGAGCCTTGACTGCTTCATTTGTTCCCCCCTGCGCCTCAACAGCCGTCGCCCGCTTGTCCAATAGCTCAACTTTCTCTTCTAGCTTCGCTACTCTTTCGTCCACAGATAATACCAGCTGTCTGAGTTCCATCATCTCTTGCCTCCATTGCCGACATTCATCCCTCGCTAGCTTCATTTCCTCGCGAAAGGCCCGCGTTTCTTCTATAAAGCAGTCGGACTCCCTCATCTCCATTGTCATGTCAGTGGCGGTGGTGTCCTCCATAGAGTGATCCAGCGGGTGCCCAGCGCCGGTGCGTCTTATAGGAGTGCTGTCGTTGTTAGCCCGGGGTCTCTTGGCTATGCACTCTGGACAGAGCCAAGATCTGTGCACTTGAACATCTGGGGGAAGATTTACGCATGCCCTATGGCAGACCGTCTTACACTGGGGGCATGCAACCCCTTCAGCTGCCGCCAGGAATCTCCCACACGCGTTACACTTAGGGGCCATTGTAAATAGTGTAAGTTACTTGTAAATAGTGAAAGTGGTTTGTAAATAATTAATGTAAGTATGCACTTTTTATTCTTATGTAATGTAGGGTATAACTGACACTAATTACACTATGAACGTAAGTTTTTTGATGTTTTATTCCACTTTATCTCGCGATTTTAGCAGTAATTATTAACACACTCTCGTTAAGTATTCTAATATATTGGATTTATAACCGTGTTGTGGCGTAAATATATATTTTGTAATTTTAAATTAGGAATTAAATACGAGCAATTGCGTACTTGACAGCGACCGTGGCGCCACTCCACTGTCTCTGGTTGGGTCTCTGGTACCCTTACTCACGCAGCGAAACACAGCACAGTGCTGTTGTGCGCTGTCATGCCATGTCTTGTGTGGTTTTATGTAAGGAATTGGCTACGGGAAGTAGATCGAACAGTTTTTCAAGTAAATATTTTAGTTGGATGGACCCTGAACGATAAAAAACTAACATAAAGTCATCCTTTAAATCCGTCGTTTTATTCCATTCCCTGTTTCATTCAAACAGTTTTATTGGTTTAAAAATTCAAGATGCAACGTTGGTCGGGGGAATAAATTTGGCTGTCCAATAAACGAAAATATACGATTTAGAGGAGTTTCAGCGAGCTTATCAATGTAATTTACAGCTGAGACCGCCGCTGCATCCACACACGGATATTACGAGCTCCAACATGCCCGGTGGCTATTCTGTAGGACATTTTTTGGAGTTCTTTAATATGTGAAGATAAAAACAGAGAGATACGGTGATGACGCAAAACATTGAGAAGAAACATAAACGTTTCGGATTGTTACTGAAACAGAGTTGGTCTGGTTCCCCTGTTTGTATCCCCGGGTTGCGGAGGATTGTAATTACCAGAAATCCCGAATCCTATATCATGGTCAAGCGTACCCCAGGCTCGGAAGTAACCGCTATGGGCGCAACCAGGAACACCTTGAGATAAGACAAGTGAGAGTCGAAGGTCAGATGGCAGTCGCTTCATTGAAAACTTCCCTCGAAAATCCGACAACCATAACCTAAATACTAGAAATAAACACAAGCTTGCTGTTTCACATCTCAGACTTCATAAGATTGGTAATTCATTCGTAGGAATGAGTATTAAAATATTTAATAAGTTACCACAAAATCTTGTTGATTTACCAATGCCCAAATTTAAAACACATGTTAAAAATTATTTAATGGCAAAAGCCTATTATACAGTTAATGATTACTTAAATGACAAGAATTTGTGGAAATGATAAACTGTTCGCCTACACCCATGACACTGTACCTACTTAAAAAAAATTTGGTGATTAAAAAGAGTAACTGGCGAGTTTCTTGCCGGATCTTCTCGTCAGAATCAACTTTCCGATTCCGGTGGTAGAATCACATTATATTTATTCATTTCTTAGTATATTTTTGTATCGACATATATGTTTAATAACATGTATAATATACATAGCTATAATTTATATTTTTCATGTATGACGATTTGTAAGAGCTGTATATAAGCCTATGCAAATAAAGCACTTTTGAATTTTGAATTTTTTTTTTTGAATTGCAATTACCATACTCCTCAAACTCTGACTTATGGCCTAAGCGTACATTGGGCTTCAAAATGACCACTTTGTATACAACAGGAAACTATACGCAGGAACTATCCTCAAGATGAGGATGAGAAAAAACAGAGAGATAGCTAAAAATACGATAACAACATGCTATCTGATAATACCCGTTTCAAAATAGAGAATAGTTTCATTACCTCTTCTAAAAATAAAAAAACAGGAAAAAAATATACAATACTAGCTTTTGCCCGCGACTTCGTCTGCGTGTAATTCGAATAAAAGCAAGGTCTTATAGATATCTTTATAAATTATAGCCTATGTGTTATTCTGATCTATAAGCTACATTACTGTAAAGTTTCATTAAAATCCGTTTAGTAGTTTTTGCGTGAAAGAGGAACAAACATCCATCCATACATCCATCCAAACCAACTTTCGCCTTTATAATATTAGTAAGGATTACTAAATTTGATTTGAACTGAAAAATTTTACTATTTTCATTATTCATATTTTAATAGCAGTCTTTTGCAATTTATTCTATGTAAATAACACCTTAAAAATGTGTTCAGGTGGGACTCGAACCCACACCTTCCACAGTCCGAGTGAATGTTCTACCAATTAAACCACCGAACGCGTTACTAAGCCGACGAAATTTGTAAGTGCTTGATTCGACATGAGCTGTCGATAGTCTCATCAATATTGTAGGTATATTTACAATATCCAGTGGAAATATTATTACAAATATTTGACCACCAGTTAAGATTAGACTGCTAAATCAATAGTTGATATTTTTATAGCAATCTTATGCAATTTGTCTTTAGTAAAAAATACACTTAAAAATTTCATCTCATGTTCAGGCGGGACTCAAACCCACAGCGCAGTTTTGTGGAAGCACAATCCGGGTGAATGTTCTACCAATCAAACCACTGAACACGTTACTAAGCCGACGAAATTTGTAAGTGCTTGATTCGGCATGATCTGTCGATATCACATCAATATAGTAGGTATATTTATTAATATATGTGGAAGGTGTGGGTTCGAGTCCCGCCTGAACACGAGATGAAATTTTTAAGTGTGTTATTTTTCATTGTGTTACGACATACAAGCATTTAATGTCAATCCTATCAAATGTAGTCTTAGGTAGGCCTACCCATGAAAAGCCTATTCAATTCTGTCTTCAAGAAGCCAAATCCTGACCAGTTTCCTCATGTTTTCGTCACAGACGACTAACAAGTCCCTCAACCTAACGTTTTGCCTGACAAGCAAAAACACCTATTCTCGGAATAGGCTTTCAGGCCTGTTTTCAATTTCGGCTAACGCTCCCCATGGGACCTTATATTTTCTTACGGACCAGAGGGAGGACAGAAATCACGCCAATTGCACAACCTTTAAGACGAAGGTAGATCAGTCAGTTTAGATAAATTCAACAGTTTCTTTATGTTAGTAGAGATATACAATAACGTCTGAAAAGTTTTTAGATCAGTGGTAGTGAACGCTGCCTCTGGTGCAAGGGTTGCGAGTTCGATCCCCGCACAGTATAAACATTTGTGTACACACTATAACTGTTTGTATTGGTCTGGGTGTTTTCTATATATTATAAGTATGTATTTACAAAAGAGAAGTATTGTACATTTTTGTTATTCCGCTGTTGGTTCTGATATCCGTAACACAAGTGATTGAGCTATCTATCTCGGAGTCAGATCAATGTATGTGATATTGTGGTTTTTTTTAATCTCTCTCCAATCTTAGCATGTAACTGTGTATTTACCTACCTATCGTCTGTTCTTGTACTCACCTTTGTCTGTAGTTTTAATGTGTCAATGTTACCTTACCTATGTTTTCTAATGAATGTTCATTGTTAAATTATTTATTGTGATGGTCAATAAAATGTTTCTTTCTTTTCTTTCTTTCTTTCTAATTACCGGTTGCATCCAAAGCTGCTGCGTCACTTTGTAGCCCAAGGTTAATGAAGCGAAGCTTCCGTCTGACTTTCTCAAACCTAACTACAACCACTAATGCGACCACTGACGACTACAACTAAGTGACCTTTAAGAGGAGAGCCTACTCATTTTTATAAGGCTGGCAACGCATAAGCGATCTCCCTGGTTTTACGAGGATGGTCCATGGGCAGGCGTTGACACTTACCCAG
>CM032475.1:25474974-25492691 GCA_019059595.1 Marasmia exigua
TTACGGCCGATTTTCTTTGCCAGTGCGATTACGATGCTAGTGCTGTTCTCCTTTACCTCTTCCGGGCACCCGCTTATTTCAACATCGTTAAGGAGGAGCAGTTGGTCACGGTCTTTGATTTCCGTTTCAAGGTTAGGTTCACACTTTGCTGTTTTTGATACGAAGTGAGGGTGGGTCACTAGTTATTACACCGACTGCCACGAATTTTTGCGCTTAGTTCAATATTGTTCGTTTTTAAGATGCCGTACCCAAAAGGTAAAAAAATGATATCTCTAAAGGTAGAAACGGGTTGATAACAATTGAGCGCCATACCTTTACGCGTTCGTAAATCGAAGGCGTAAACCGTCGGTCTGGACGGACAGATAAATGTCCACATAGTTAGATAGGCAGGCGGACACATAACCGACCATAAGGGTTTTTGTGTAACACGTGGAACTCGCTTTTTATAAGGCGGAATTAAAAATATTATATAGTTCCTGTAATTAAGATCAAGCGAATATTTCTCATTCTTTTAGGTCTATTGAAGATATTCTTTCCTTGCCATTTTAATATACCTTTTACCTTGTTACAGACCCGTCCTCGAGTGTATCGGTGAGTTTCCTTATGACAGTTGTTTTCCTGTTTATTTTGTTCCTTTGGAGGAGGTTAATTGAAGGGAGAGTCGGCCATTTTTTTTTACGGGATTAGATTTCTAAGGCATAAAAGAATGCAGCCTTTTTAGAAGATTTAGGGCTGATTTTTCCATCGTCTGATAAAATTTAACAGATGGATAAAGTATTACCCGGCAAAATTAAATGATAGTAGTCTTATTGTTACTTAATTGCATGAATGTGACTATTACCTTTAATGGTATTTCATTTTATCGATTTGTTAACTTTTAACGGACCATTGAAAAACCAGCCCTGAGTAGTTTGCACATTGGGATAAATATAAAAATATATGACACAAAATAAGAGATGGCATATGTTTGTATAAATGTGTTATTCATATTCATAGTGATTCAAAATGATTCACAATAGTTCTAAACAATAACCCCACAAGGGCACTGAAATGTGATTATCCTGTATAAGGTTCCTATAAATTAAATTATAATATTTCAACTTTGTCCCGTGAATATTAATTATATGTATATTGCAAAGAAAGTTTCATCGTCATCGTCATCGTCAGCCCATTTAAGTCCCCACTGCTGGGGCACGGGCCTCCCTCAATCACATGAGGGGTAATTGCCATACTCACCACGCTTGGCAGACGGGTTGGCGTGGGTTTTGATATAAATGCAGAGTTTTCCTCCTCTGGGAGCTGATGATCATGCCAGCAGCTTTACCTTAGTCGCCTTTTACGACACCTCGGTAAGAGTGAGGGTGGCCTATTCTGCTCTGCCGGGGACCAGACGGCGGAAACGTTATTAAGAGTGATGAAATATTTCTATTTAATGTAACGTACGTATAATGTGGCGTTGTAGTACAACGCATTTGCTACGGCAAGTGAGCAATGAACATTGGGGTTTGTACTAGCTACGTCGCACAGACCAACTCAGCAACGACCTACATGCAGCGCGGCTGACCGATGGACCGTCTTCTTGCACCGTCGGCACTCTACACCGACGGCACACTAGCAAACACCGTTTAATGTGTTCATAAGATTAAACGTTCTATATAAACTAAGTGACTAATATCAATAAACAGATTTCAACCGTCTGTGTTGGGTCTCATTTTTCCCGCTGCGGCCACCTTTAGCCGTCACTATGATCAGTAGAGTAAGCCTGCTCGACTGGCAGCGGTTCCCCTCCTTTTTTTGACATTTGAAACAAAAACAAATCATTCAAAATTTTCGAAAAAGAAATGAGAACTGCTTTATAAACACCGTTTTCTTTAACAAATGTTTAATGAACGTTTATGAATAAGATCCTTTACATTCTGTGCGCACTTTGTTTGTACAGACAGCAACATTGGTGACCACAATCTGTAAAATTTCCTTAATTGATATTGAACGAGACGTGTTTGACAGTAAGGTAATTAGTAATACAGTTAGGTGAGTATTGGCTTGGCCATAGGATGGAACTAAAAACGCTTAACGGAATGTGCCATTTTTGGAAAAAACGTTACAGAGTGTGAAAGAGATCCAACCGACCCTGACGCAGCTTTAATGCATTTCTATACGGGTGCGGTAGAGAAAGAACGTCGCCCGTACATCACTCCAGTTCTAACGGCTTTGCGCGGTTTTTCAAGTATGGCTTTCTATGAAAAGGCTTAGTCTGGTTAGGGTGCACGTCGTCCATAGTAGTCCATACATGCCACGTGTGTTTTCACAAATTATACTCTGATAAATGTAAATGGACAAATCTATCAGCACCCTAATGCTATTTACGTCCAAATGGAATTACTTTTACGAAGCTTATGAAATATTACACGTTTTTACATTAAAAACAGCCCTACAGCCCGTTAAACCCAGTTTTTTGTTGAAAACATCCTCCCCTTTCCAGTTCCGAACAACACGTGCTGGACAGCGTTGCCATCCGCATACCATCCAGACAATTCCGGCGCGCACCAAGAGCTTTGGCTCCTCGTTCCTGCCCCGAGCCATCAAGACATGGAATGCCCTCCCAGCTCATGTGTTTCCTCCTTCATACAATCCGGGGTCTTTTAGGCGGGGCGTGAAGCGATATCTCAGCAAGCCATTAGGCCGAGCCATCAGACTCAATGGGTACTTTGTTAGTTCTTTTGTGCCTGTCAACCTCATATTTGGATTTCACGGCCGCTTACCATCAGGCGGAGTGAGGTCATCATGAATTTTTTGGTTCGTTCAATCTCAACGTATGATCCATACTAATATTATAAATGGGGAAGTGTATGGGTCTATTTGTTTGTTTGTCCATCTCTCACGGCAAAATGGAACGAATTGAAGTGATTTTTAAGATAGTTGAAGTATTTGTATTATAACAACTGTAGTTAAAGCGATGAAGAGTGTCATTTACTTTGACGATCCGTTTAGATCAGTGGTAGTGAATGCTGCATCTAAGAAGATGCAAGGGTTTGCGGGTTCAATCCACGCACAGTACAAACATTTGTGTGCATGAACATGTCGGTTTGTATTGGTCTGGGTGTTTTTTATGCATTTAAATAGGTATACAACAAAAAAGTATTAAAATGTATATATTTGTAATTCCGCTATTGGTTCTGACATCCGTAATATAAGCTCTTGAGCTACCTATCTCGGAGTTAGATCAATGTATGTGATGTTGTGAAATATTGTTATGTATTATAATAACTGTAGTTGAAGCAATGAAGAGTGTCATTTACTACTTTGTGTCAAACCAAAATCCACGCGAGCGAAGCTGCAGGCGACCGCTAGTTTTGTTATAAAAATGCAAATGTAGGATAACAAATTATGTCTAACTTATTTTTTGACTTTGTTGACTACTAACCTTGTTACTACAAGGTTAACTTAGCGTCAACAAAAACAATAATAAATTACAAAACGTTTATCCTGGTAAATTACTTTTATTCTTCGTGGTCGCGTAACAATATCTTAATTTGACTGAAATTGCACTAGGGGAACTTTTAGAGTAGAAAAACCTAAAACTTGTTTTTTATGTGATAGGTGGCAGACGAGCAGATGGATCACCTGATCACCTCTGGTACCCTCACTCACGCAGCGAAACACAGCACAGTGCTGTGGTAACACTCCGGTCACAGATATTACAATACTAGTACCATTCATGCCGAAGCGTGGCTGTCACACGGTATAAAGTCATTAATGTAGCAGGATGAAATTGCTTTTTATTTGAGATAAGGAGGTAAATGAGCAAGCGGGTTACCTGATAGTAAGTGATCACCGGCGCTCGTGGACATTAGCTGTGTGGCATCCCACACCTTCTGTCCACCACCTCCTGTCCACCTCAACGTCTCATTGTGTGATGGCACAAGCTGAGCCACCTCCTTTTGCTTTGCTTATATTATGTATTTACGTTACCAAATGTTATGTTTCTTATATGTATCATGTATAACATAATAAGCAATAAAAGTATTTGAATTTGTATTTGGCATGAAATATCTATGGCTTACCATCAAAAAGAGGATCTATGAATGACTCTCACTTATCTTATTTCAACGTGTTCATGGTAACGCCCATTACGAGCTCGGGCTACGTTGGACCATGATTTTCCTAAATCATGGTCCAACGTACCCCGAGCTCGTAAGTGCGAAAAATTGTAATTACCAGAATCCTCAAATCCTTTTGGGGATTCTGGTAATTACAATTTTTCGCAACTCCTTAAGAGGGGATGGCTCATTTATTTATTTGGGAAAAAATCAATAACATAAAGCTTAAAATAATTTTAACATAATGAAAACATAAATCAGGTTACAGGTCAGGGTAAAGGTTGTCTGGAAGAAATCGCTACAAGCGATAAGACCGCCTCATAGTACTGTCTGTTTGGAAATACGATCATAGATTTGAAAAATCCAGAGGAACATGCTCTAATTCAAGCCTACGACCTTCCGTGCGGAAGGCGCGTTCTTATCCACTGAGCTATCGCTCAAGATCCAAAACGACATACAGTATATTTGCTGAAAATGCTGAAATCTATAAAATATATCGTTGTCTAAAGTGTTTGTGAGGTTCGAATCTCATGTATTTCAAACAACGTTTCGCCTGAACGATCATGGCGCGCACTGCTACGCGATGACGTCATTGAATCTAAGTCAATAGCCGGCCGTAACGATTGTGGGTTCGTAACATTTCATAACTCCATCGGTGGAGAGGTAAGGTTACATCTGGAAGTGCCAAATGATATCAGACGGAGGAACAATCGTATTTTAACTTTGCAAGGTTTTTTATGTGATAGGTGGCAGAGAGCAGACGGATCACCTGAAGGTAAGTGATTGCTGCGGCCCATGAACACTCACGACACCAGTGGAGTCACAAGTGCATTGCCAACCTTTAAACACCCCTTTCCTTTTTTTTCTTTTCTGCTTTAAGCCGGTTTTCGGTAAGGCCATGGTATCACTCCGGTCAAGCCGGCCCGTTATGACGAGGCGTGGCTTTCCCACGGTCATGTCTGTGGTATCACTCCGAGGCCGTTACAAAGTCATTACAGTTTCCATAGATCTTGTTGTAAAAGTGCCTGCTATTCAATTGCCTATGTTATAACCTCACATTGTGCCACACATTTACCCGGCGTAAAGCAACACCTGCGCTGTGTTTAGCTAAGTGAGCGAGTTTACCGGAAGTTCTATCCGGGTAAGGGCAGTTCAAAGTTTTTACAGCGTTGCAACTATCTATGGCTATTTCCTTTGTTCGATATATCTCCATCGGCATCTGTCATGATGCCCTTGGTATGCTCTAGGTTGGTAATTCACCGAATGATTGAGTGAACCAGAGGACAAACCCGGAACAAGGGGAGCTTAAAAGTGGCAGCACAATTTTGACTCTACAGGGGTCCATGGACGGCAGCGGCAACCGCTTACCAACAGGTGATTCTTCTGTCCCCTATTACATAAAAAATTCAGGCGTTGGAGCTACTCTTGCTGTATGGCTAATTTGGCGCTGCATCATCAACACAGCCGTTTGCCTGGCTCTACTAGATCCAATCCCATATGCTGTACGCCACTTCCACACACACTACATCCCCCGCTACCCACGTATTCCAGTCACGCACCCCTTTGGTCTCGCTGACGGATTAGCCCGCCACCCGCCAAGCATAAAATAAAATAAATAAATAAATAATAATAAAATATCTTTATTTCAACTAAACAAAGGCTCTTACAAAATTAGTGGCAGGAGCCCCCTTTTAAGCTTCAGAAAGCCTGTGTCAGGAGGCACCGCTCTTCAGTAACAATATACTATGATAATACACAGTGCAATAACTTATACTAGATTATGATGATCACAGGAGCCCAATTCTCGGGCTCGTGACACCCCGAAAGTGATATATGGCAATATGGTATATATATATGGCAGTGATATATATATATGGCAAGTGAAAGCATACTGCTGAAAAGAAGAAGACCCCGTATTTTCTTCATCCTTCTTCTTCTTCTATTCTTTTAATACGGGCTTTCCCGCAATGGGGCGACAGGTTTGCCCATTTCGCGTGTGGAGGGAGAAGTCGGCTGATTTCTCCAACCAATGGTTGGAGAAATCAACTCTTGACGTTGCCGAAGATTTCTTGGAGACCACCCGGGTTTCCGAGGTAGTATGCCCGCCAGTGGCCTACTTCTTTGCATTCCAGTAGTACAAAGGCGGCTTTTTCGTCCTTCTTCATGCTCTGCAAAGAAGGTTGTCTGTAACGCTTAGGTTGAACAGATGTAGGTTAAAGCTCCCTAGTTCGGTTGGAGGGGAGTTTAAAGTTATTACAGCATCACAATCGTCTTTGTCTGTATGGTTTGCTTGCAGATCCAGAACCGCTGACACAACATCAAAAACACAGCTGTAAGCCTGGCTCTACCAGATTCCATGCGCCCAGATCTCCACCCACCATATGTTGCATGCCACTTCCACAAACACTACATCCCCCGCTGCCCACGTATTCCCGTCACGCGCCCCTTCGGTCTCGCTGACGGATTGGCCCGCCACCCGCCAAGCATACTGATACGGATAGTTTTCATAAAGATAAACTCGGATTATGAGAAATGCGAGGATGTATCCCTGTGTTTACCACGACACGTAATCGCAAGGTGGGTGAGAGTGAAATATTGGAGGGTTTTGTCTTTAGTTCGCTTGGAAGGAAGGAGGCGGTAACTTGCGTAGTTCATTATATTATATAATGATAAACGAGTCCGTGTGATTTTAAAGGTAGGCAGCGCATTTGTGACTTCACTTGTGTTTCATCCGGTTACACTGGATACCTGGGCGTGGGTGGTGGCCATATATCCATGGTGGCGGCAATCGCTAAATCGTGATTTAAGACTTTTGAGAAACTATCAGCACATTTCGGATTTTAGGTTTCTTCACGATGTTTCCCTCACCGCCGAACTATTCAAGTATGGTAACTATTTGTTTACTAAATCTGCATTATGACAAGTTCGTATAACTGAGCTTGTGGTAGAAATACGCCCATAGATTTACAAAATCCATAGGTGTATGCTGAATGGAAGGTGCGTTCTATTAACCACTGAGCTAATAGGTGATATTTTTTATAGCAATCTTTTGCAATTTATTCTTAAGTAGTTTCAATCTTTTGCAATTTATTCTTATCATCATCATCATCATCATCAGCCCATTTAAGTCCCCACTGCTGGGGCACGGGCCTCCCTCAATCACATGAGGGGGTAATTGCCATACTCACCACGCTTGGCAGATGGGTTGGCGAGGGTTTTGATATAAATGCAGAGTTTTCCTTCTCTGGGTGCTGATGATCATGCCAGCAGCTTTACCTTAGTCGCCTTTTACGACACCTCGGTAAGAGTGAGGGTGGCCTATTCTACTCTGCCGGGGACCACACGGCTAAATTTATTGTTATATTTAATTAGTATTCTTCTGTTTTTGTGCCCAAATTGTCCACCTAAATACCTACCGAATCTTACCTCTTTATTGCACGAAAAACCTAAAACAATTTTCCCATAAATTAGGGTCCACATGAAATATCATACCACACTCAACATTTACAGGGACTGATTGCGCCATCTAGCGAATCACTGGGAAATTTATAAATACCTACTGGAAAACTGCTCATTGTGCTAATATTATAAATGTGAATGTTTTTTTTTTATTGAGTGAATGTTACAACCAGAGACACTGGGTCTTGCTAGTCATGTAAGATAAGTTGCTATAATTGCTCCGCGTATGTTAAAGTAGGTAGGTATGTGCTCTTAAAAATATATGTATATTTCTAAATTTAAATGTGTGTATTTTGCTATGTGTGTTTTGCTGTGCATTGTGTTGTGTTTATATTATTATTAGATACCTACGGTAACTTTTTTTTCTTGAGTTGAGGTGTGAAGGGCCTCCCTTAAATTACTATTTTATTGCTACTTACATTTACTAGAATTGTGTTTATAATATTTTAAGTTTAAATGTGAATGTTGGTGTGTGAGTGTTTGTCCGTGTATCACGGCAAAACCGAGCAACGGATTGACGTGCTTAAGTGGAGATAGTTGAAGGGATGAATACTCTTCATGTGTCTTATCTTATATATTATGTAATCTTATGTTACTGACATAGGTTACTTTCTGCAAGCGAAGCCGCGGGAAAAAGCAAGTATTTTATACGTATTAAAAACATACGTTAGCCCAGCTGCCTTATGCAGTTGATGGCAGCATATGTAGCTGTTTGTGATTCCGCAGTCGTCCACAGCATTCGTTTACATTGCGAAAACTTCGAACATGATTTAATAAGTTCTGCGGAAAAGCATTTTATATTCTTGCAGTTGTAAAACTCGTTGCTTACCCCTTTTTAGGGTTCCGTAACCAAATGGCAAAAATCGGAACCCTTATAGATTTGTCATGTCTGACCGTCCGTCTGTATGTCACAGCCACTTTTTTCCGGAACTATAAAATTGAAACTTGGTAAATAGATGTATTTTGTTAACCGTATTACAATTTTGACACAAAAATAGGAGAAGAAAAAATTTTAGGGGTCCCCCATACTTAGAACTGAAACTCTATTGTTTTTTTTTCAAAAAAACCCATACTTGTGGGGTAGATACCCCATGGATAGGTCTTTAAAAATGATGTTCAGGTTTCTAATATATTTTTTAAACTTAATACTTTGCGCAAGTTTTTATTTTGCTTATAAAGAATATAATTTTGTCTTTTTTAGACTTCGAATAGTTACAGAAAAATATAATAAGTAGTATTCTACTGCTTCAGGTTAAAGGTTGTTATTTCAGTATAAAATAAAGACGAGAAAATCTTTCGAAGTTGGAAATTGTATAATGTACGTAAAAAAAAGTGTTTACCAGTTTTGAAATTTGATTCTATATCACACTTTTTGCACTAAAGTCAAAAATGCCATATCAAGTTACATATTACCTTTTTAAATTAAATATGAAAAAAGACACATAAAGAGGATACAACACACAAGCAGCCATACAAGAACCTAATCTCTTTGAAATGTCATGACATTTGTCATAATACTGTCAGCTGTCATATCATTAAAAAAGATACCTGTAGACCAATTCTCGTGCTCGTGATATTTTAAAAACATGGCGGACATCACCTGAAAACCATACCAAAAAACTATGTTTTAGTGATATATGTCGTATGAAAATAAATATCACGAGCACGAGAATTGGGCTCCATATCTATGATCAATATTATGTAATAGACATAAAGAACTTATCACCTACATGTGTGCGTACGATTATGATCCTTAAGGTGGTAAACAGTTTTTGACCACGACCGTACCTACATACTTGTGTGTTACATCCGTTAGATAGTTTTTACCTGTGTCTATAATAAAGACATTATGCAATATATTTAATGATTAAACGAACTTACCTGTACGTGAAGTTCTATCATAATTATACAAAGTGCTTCGTTCGAAGAGATGAGTAACCTGTAAAATAATATTATATATTCATTCAACTTGTAGTAGTAGAACCAGCTGTCATCACTCCACTGTATTTGAGAGTAGTTGCACTTTTTTTTTTTTTTTTTTTTTCCTCTTTCCCTACCTCCAATCGGCCCGGCGCCGCGCTGCCTCGGCGAGTTCGTCATTTCGTTTAGAGCAAACGATCACTCCCAATGATGTGATATTTCCGAAAAATATAGGGGGAGTATCTGCAGTACGTAACGTACATCGGGGATGGGCGGGCGTTTGTTACTCATCTCTTCGAACGAAGCACTTTGTATAATTATGATAGAACTTCACGTACAGGTAAGTTCGTTTAATCATTAATTATACTCGTGCTTCGTTCTCGAGATGAGTAACCTGTAAAATAATATTATATATTCATTCAACTTGTAGACTTTGAGAGAGTGATTTGAGGAAATATCAATGAAACTCCAAAACTCAACAAAATCAAAATTGTTTATTTTGCTGTACCTATTCATATATATTTATAAATATTTTTACTTAAGTGAGTGGTAACGTATCGATAGTACACAATTATTCAAAACGTATACTTAATATTTAATAACGTATTTTGCATTTGTATAAACATAGGTATAATAAACATACTTTTTTCAACATATTAATTGCATTAGATATTGCAACTGTAAACATAAATACGATAATTCTTATGAGTGGTGATTAACGTTAGACTAAGTTGCTAATCGTTTAAAATCAGTCTGGCCAGAGAATCATTTTGATTGCTCACGATATCCCTATCGTAGAACCTAGCGAATGTGGAAGATGTTCCGCTCCAGCCCGCAGTTCTGCGGATCATATCTACACTGAGCCCGAGCCGGCGCGCGCGCGACGTGCTCGCGTGGCGCGTGCTGTGCGCGCTAAATATCGATACATCTACTCCACATTCTCCTAAAGTCGCCTTGATCCAACGAGCTAGCGATTGCGAAGTAACAACCGCGTGAGGCTTTCTATGGCTAATAAAAACATAATTGTGGTTACCTCTTAGCTCTTTTGTCCTATCTAAGTAGGCGAGTAATGTAAGAGCTGGACAAATTTCTGGCTTTTGCCTAAAAAAGGGTAAAAATAGGGTTGGTTGAATATTGCCAGCTCGTGAGGTCTTAATAAGTTCCGGAATTTTAATAGAAATTTGTGAATCGGTTTCCACTATATTTCGAATGTCTATCTTGGACAACGTCTGTACCCTGTGGGCTGTTGTCAGAGCAAGCAGTACCGAGCATTTTTTGGTCAATTTTTCCAGACATAAATTATCATTTGGGTACCACTTAGAAAGTTTTTCTAGAACAACCGACGTATCCCAGGTAACATCGTACTTGGGAGTGGGAGGTTTCAGGCGAAACACTCCTTTAAAAAAACGTTTGACTCTATCATCATTAGATATGTTCGAACCCATTAGCGTTGACAGTGCGGATCTATACGTATTAAGAGTTCCGTACTGGGAACCAGAGTTAAAAAGGTGTGTGAAAAAAGATAAAATTGTAGAAATAGATTCACTATAAAAGTTTAAATCGTTGTCCCTCGTATAGGCAAACCAACGCTTGAGACAAACGTCATATTGTTTGATCGAATTTTCGGACAGGGATGCAAGAGATATATCTACGGAATCTGCCGGGACATCTCGTCGCAGTAGCGCCGTCCGCAGAGCACCCCGGCAACCAGGGTAAGACTCGACTTGATGTTGTCTCGGCTGGAATGAGAAATCACCGCGTTTTCATGGGGACTAAATGTAATGGTATTGCTAACAGGAAGACGTAGAAAAAGTGGAAACCAGGGCTGTGTCTCCCATAAGGGTACAACGATAATTCCTGTGGCTTTATCCTGAATAATTTTCCTCAAGGATTTCAAAATAACTGATACGGGCGGAAAGGAATAGAAGAAGAATTTTGACCAGTCAAGAGTGAATGCATTTATTGCAAAAGCATCTGGGTCTTTGTGCCACGAAACGTATTTTGCACATTTCCTATTAATTCGGCTAGCGAACAAGTCTACTTGTGGATAGCCGAAGGTAGCAGTTATTTTGTAGAAAGCAGAATCCATTAACTCCCACTCAATATCAGGGTGGTTGCGTCTTGATTCCGCGTCTGCCACGGCATTATCTTCAGATCGGATATAGGAAGCGTAAATGAACAATTTTCTCAGTTCACACCATTCCCAGATACTTTTGGTAATATCGGTGAGGTGTGGAAACTGTACGCCTCTCATCCTATTAATGTACGACACTGCCGTCAAATTGTCGACTCGAATAAGTATCTGGCAGTTTGAATAATTTTTGGCAAAAATTTTTAACGCAATAAACGCGGCCAGCAGTTCTAAATAATTGATGTGTTGTTTTGCTTCTGCATTGGACCACTGACCACTTGCTGTCTCATTTCCCCACGCTGCGCCCCACCCCGTCGTTGAGGCGTCAGAAAATATTTCGATTTCATACCTGTCCTCTAAAATTCTGTGTACTGAATTTTCGATTGAATTAAGCCACCATATTAAATCGCCACGTAAATGGTTTGGAATGTTCATAGTTCTTTCATAATTTTGATCATGAGCTAAGTTTAGATATTTACATCTTTCCAAATTTTTGGTGTAGAGCCATCCATATTCGATGGCGGGACAGGCCGAGATCAGTAGTCCAATGAGATGCGCAAATTTTCTAATTGTACATGTTTTGCTGCCCATAAAGTTTACTATTTCCTCTTTTATGCGTTTCCTTTTATCGGCTGGAAGTGAAACTTCAAATTTTTGAGAGTCGAGAATGTAGCCCAAATATTTACATTCATTAGATGGTGTAAGGATACTTTTATCGTGGTTAATAATAAAGCCAAGAGAACATAGTAGTTTTTTGGTAATTTCAATATTATCTATACATTCTTGATAAGAATAACCTATTAAATTTATGTCATCTAAGTAAATTGTTGACAAAAAACCACCGGATCTTAGAAGTTTTACAATAGGCTTCGTGATTTTCGTAAAAACGTATGGAGCCGTACTCAAACCGAACGGTAAAACGTTGCATTCATATAATTTATTATTCCATTCGAACCTTAGGTACTTTTTGCTATCTGGATGTATTTTGACCAAATGGTATGCATCTTTAATGTCTATTGTTGCCATATAGCAGTTACGTGACATAAGTTTTAAAGTTGTGCGAAAGTCTTCGATTTTAAAGTGTGGGGTATCTATGAATTTATTAAGCTGCTTAAGATTGAGTATGAAACGCATTTTACCGTTTGGTTTGGGTCGCAAGAAAACGCTCGAAAGAAATTGATCTTTACAAGGCTCACAAACTGAAATCGCCCCGTATGACTCTAATTTGGCTATAGATTCGTTTAGCAGCAATTGTTCGGATTCCGAATATCTACTGGCCGGGGGCGGGGATATTTGTCGTACAGGGTTCGAAAATATTATTTTATAACCTGGGTCGATCCAAGATAGTAACTTGAGATCGTTTGTAATTAATTCCCATGATTTGTAAAAAAGCGACAATTGCCCAGCATATTTCACCTGGTTTAGTAACGCCTGCGAGCGGACCTCGGTGGCGGCGGCGGCGGCTTGCGCGACAATGGCGCGCGTGCTGTGCGCGGCTCTGCTGGCGGCGGCGGTGGTGGCGGCTGCGCTGGCGTCGTCGGCGCTGCAGGCGCGTTCCGCCGGGTCGTCGCCGGTGGCTTGCGGCTGGAAACAGGCGGCTTCCAGTTTTTTGAGGGCTTTGTTTGGGTTTTCAAGTCGGTACCTGACTTTGAAACAGCCTTGGCGGCTTTCAAGGCCTCTGTCAAGTTATCCCCGAATAAGGACTTATCTATTTTGGTATTGAGCAGGGGCTCCTTCATTTCCTTTTTTAAGGAATAAACGGCAAGATTTCTTCGGGACACCGACTCATTATGTTGTGCGTCACAAATTAGTCGTGCCGTGTCCATGAGGCGTTTTATTTGTTCGTTATCCTTTTGTTTGGCCTCCAGGGCATGAGAAAGCGCTACTCCCAGGCAGGATATTGCTGCAGCCATTCGCTTCTGGCGGTATTCAATCAGCTTATCACGCTTGAGCGTGGTTTCATTTAGGGCAGCTTTAATTTCGGCATTTAGGGCCGGGGCCCCAATCATTGTGCAATTTTCTGGTAAGAGATATTTATCGCAAAGCTCTTTCCTAATTTCTTTGTTTAAGCCGTTGGTGGCGATATGGTTGAAACGAGAAGCTAACTCTGGCCGAATATCTTTTCCGTATTTCACCTTTTCTGTCGGGTCGTCGCCTAGGATCTCTAGGATGTCGTTATCGAGCTGAGACTCGTCTAAAAGAATGTCTAATGACTGTGTGGCATCATCTTGTGGTTTAGGATCTTCCTGCGAAGAAGAAGGCACTAAACCCGACTGCGCTAACGGCGCAGGCGGCGGAACAGGTGACAACGGTAGCGGCATAACTAGATTTTCACCTTGGTGGTGCTCATCGGAAAGGAGTATCGAATCTACTTCCACATTGTCTCTCGAGTAGTTCTGATTTTCCTCGCCTGAAAATAGCAAAAAAGGCTATTTAAATAAATACAACTTATTTTGTGGGTAGAAATAAAATTGGAATTTTCCACCTAAGCGTACTTATTATTTAACAATGAAAGATTTTTTCATTTATTACATACATATAGGTTGTTATTATCAACGCTAGGATGGTCCCGCAGACGTCCTGGTGCGTGAATATAGGTAACAAATAATAATAGGTATGTATGTCTATGGTGCGGCGGTCACCGTAGCCTACATAGTGTAGGCAGTATGAGATATGGTGACTATTGGTTTACGCTCGGATAGTCCCGCAGACGTCCTTGTGCGTTACCAATATCTTGGGTACAAATACCCGGAATTTGCCAAGCAATTGTGACGTCATGATAGGTTACGCGCGGATAGTCCTGCCGACGTCCTTGTGCGTTCACCTTTTTATGAGTCATGCGCTTTTAATACAGAATATTATATCACTTTATCACGGCTTATTTCATAAAAGTCTGTATAGGTAGGTACATACCGTTTTGGTTGTGCGTGGATTGTGAAGAACTTTCCGACGACGTAGAACTAATCCTTTTGCGGTGCCTTTTACACTTTTTCAGCATTTTTTCTATTTTCCTTAATTTTTTTGCAACGTCATCCTCTTCGCTGTGCTTCCTTTTGGGCATTTTGAATAATCAACAACGCGACCAAATTTCAAGTTGGGAGCACAAGCGGAGTGATCGACACTGAGAACACGAATGACGAACTCGCCGAGGCAGCGCGGCGCCGGGCCGATTGGAGGTAGGGAAAGAGGAAAAAAAAAAAAAAAAAAAAAGTGCAACTACTCTCAAATACAGTGGAGTGATGACAGCTGGTTCTACTACTACAAGTTGAATGAATATATAATATTATTTTACAGGTTACTCATCTCGAGAACGAAGCACGAGTATAATTTCCATGTATCTTATGAATAATGCGGAGATAATAGATATTCGATTGTTATTTTTAAGATTACTGAGCCGCGTAGGCTGTTGGCATTAGAACAATCCTTACAATATAGCCTTTTAAGATCACGTATCCACGAAACTAGCACCGTCAAAAGATTTGTTTTTGCTTTTTTATGTGATAGGTCGCAGACAAACAGATGTACCTATCACCTGATGGTGAGCGATTGCCGCCGCCCATGGACGACCGTGATACCGGTGGAGTCACAAGTGCGCTGCCAACCTGTCAACCCCCCTTTCCCCCGGATTGGGCCCAATAATATTTGTACTAATTGTTGCGATGATGAGATATTCTTTTAAAGTACAACGGTGAATCCATTATGGTGACGGGTAGGGCACACTAGCGACACCAATCGATTTTAATTTTTAGCTACTAAACCGGATCTATTTTTACCCGACTACGGCAAAGCAAAAGGAGGGTTATGATTTTGACAGGCTATGTATGTATGTATGTATGTATGTATGTATGTATGTTCATCTGTTTCCACGTAACTTCTTAACTACTTATCAGAATTCGACAAATGACATATCATTATAAGCGTCTTGATCGTCCGCTGGTTATAGGCTATATGAAGTTTCACAAAATCTAATGTGGCGCCCTCTAGCGGACAAAACATACAGAGTAAAAAAATAAAGTTATGATAAATATGCCGTGTTTGGTATCATTTGAAAGCGCTTGACTTGTACATTTTGAATATATATATATATTACTAGCACTTGGACACCAAATAGTACAAATAAAATAAAAGTAAAAAAACTAAAACCCAACTACGACAAAAAACGTCGCTGAAAAAGTATAAAACAAGCCTTCGTTGTCAATTTATGCAATATTCACTATGTAGAGATAAAATTTCATGTTTGGAAAGGCGTAGTCACACGTTAAATATACTACCCTTTGACAACGTGTGACTGCGGATTTCCAAACATGAAATTTTATCTCTACATAGTGAATATTGCATAAATTGACAACGAAGGCTTGTTTTATACTTTTTCAGCGACGTTTTTTGTCGTAGTTGGGTTTTAGTTTTTTTACTTTTATTTTAAAGAATTTGAGGGTTACAACCTCTCGGCAAACGCTTGTGACGCTAACGCGATGTCATACGTAAAAGATAAAAATAAATTATTTGCTAAGAAACATGTGTACAGAAAAGATGTTAGATACATGAAAAGTGCCAACGTTCTACCATTACGGTACACAAAATGATTGATTGAATTTACTTATTGAGCAAAGATTATACGTGAGTATATTACAATATACGCCCTGATCTCGGGGTCCTGGGTTCGATTCCCAGGTCGAGGAAAAAGTATGTTTCGAATTTTCAAACATTGCTCGGGTTTGTGATCACCAATCCGCATTATGTGTGATTAAGCCAAATCCCATAATAGTAGCAAAGACTTGATTTCTACGATGGAGGCCTTTGCCCTGCAGTGGGACAGTATTTACGCTGATACTTTATTACAATGATTTTCACGTAGCAAGGCTTGTAGTATTGTCTTAGGTCATTAAAAAAAAATTAACGAATTAAGGAGGCTAAAATCCTAAAGCTTGAAAATGGCTACAGAAGATGAAGAAAGCGTCTCCACCTCATCTTAGCGTGTAATTCCCGGTTGCGTCCAAACCTGTCCCTCTGAAACCGGGAGTACGCCTAGACCATAATTCAGGATTGGGGAGTCTGGTCATTACAGTGAAGCGACTGCCGTCTGAAGTACGCAACCCTTTATAGGGGAACCAGACCAACTGAAGCATGATTACACGTTTTAGAAGCTATCCGTAACGTGCTCGTTCTTCATGATGTTTTTCCTCACCGCCGAGCTAATGGTAGGAATGCGCAACGCAAGATGAAGAAGGGTCTATGTCTATCTTAAAGTAAATTTGCATCAGCATAATTCCAGGCGGAAATTCCCTCCAGCCGCAACTATGACTGGACCGTAACGCCAACCATTCGTTTAATATACTTTCTTAAACTTTATTAGAGAAATTCTGGCTTTTTTTTTACATTATAGCGGACAAACGAGCAGGCGGTACACCTGATGGAAAGTGATCACCGCCGCCCATGGACATCTGCAACACCTGAGGTATCACATATGCGTTGCCGGCTCTTAAGAAAGGAGTACACCCTTTTCTCGAAGGTCACTAGGTCGTATCTGTTCGGAAACACCACGGATGACAACTGGTTCCACAGTTTTACTGTGCGTGGTAGGAAATGACGTGAGAAACGCACTGTAGACTGACTGACTGAGCTGACTGGCTGACTAAAAAATTAAGGCATTATACTATGTTTTACTATGAAACTGGAATCAGCTACCAACGATGGTGTTTCCGAGCAGATACGACCCGGTGATCTTCAAGAAAAGAGCTTATTCCTCCCTTACGATCCGGCAACGCATCTGTGATGCCCGATGTGTTGCAGATGTCCATGGGCGGCTGTAATCGCTTACTATCAGGTGAGTCGACTGCTACGGTGCCGAGACGTGGACACTCACGGCTGGACTAGTCCACCGGTTCAAAGTCGCTCAAAGAGCTATGGAAAGGGCTATGCTCGGAGTATCTCTAAAGGACCGCATCAGAAATGATGTAATCCGACAGAGAACCAGAGTCACTGACATAGCCCACCGAATTAGCAAACTGAAGTGGCAGTGGGCTGGTTATATTAGCTGCAGAACTGACAGCCGTTGGAGCCGTAAAGTCCTTGAGTGGAGACCGCGACTCGGTAAGCGTAGTTAGGCG
>CM032475.1:25492791-25526055 GCA_019059595.1 Marasmia exigua
GCTTTCGACTGGTTGGCTACCTCCGACACAATCAGCTCTGAGAGGGTTTAGATACTCTCTAGTTGAGTTGCGGTCTAGTGATGCCAATTCAGTGCAGACCCATCGATGTTGGATTGGGAGCTCCTTGGGTATATGCCACGTCTTTGACCTCACGCACTTCTCTAGGATCTCGCGGGCTTTACTCATTATAGGTGCTGTCGCCAGGGTCAGGTCCTCCTTAACTTCTGACCTCAACGCAGGTTTGGGACCTTCTAGAAGTGTGCGCACCTCTTTCAGGTCCTCATGCATCGAGTTCAGAAGTCAGAAGAGAAAGAAAGTCGATTCAAAAGGCCAGCTTATCAATAGGCGACAAATAACCAATATTTCAAACCATATTTTAAATCATCACCATTCAAAACCTTACACGTGGAAGCAAATAAGTGCCTATTTTGTAACCAGAGTCATCCGCTTCATTATTGCAAGTCGTTTCGTGAATCTAGGCCAGAGGTAAAGCGGAAAACAGTTGCGAAACACAATTTGTGCAAAAATTGTCTTTTCAATCACCAAGGCAAGGAATGCTTATCGAGCAAAACATGTCGGGAATGCAGCGCTAAACATAATACGTTGTTGCATAATGCATTTACGACATCGAGCGAAGTACCTACCAATCCTCCAAATCTCGAAAACAACCAACGGAAATGGGGCATGTATCACAAGAAAACATAGCCGAGACTCTTCTGGCGACTGCTTATGTTAATGTTCTTGCCGCCGATGGAACCTATCGCAAAATGCGAGCGCTCATAGACCAGGGGTCCCAAACCTCTCTGATATCCGAAAATGCTGCTCAATTTGTTACATCTACCACGTCAGCGTTGTAAAGGTGTCATATTTGGAGTGGGAGCCAAAGAGAGCAATTGCAAAGGAGTTATTAATATCAATATTTCAGCTTTACAAAACGATTTTACTATGTCCATTGACGTTTTCATCATGAACACCTTGATAAACAAGTTACCAAACCATTCATTCAAAAAACCAAACTGGCCATATTTAAACACCATACAAACTCGCTGATCCTGACTTCAATACCAGTTGTTCCATCGACATGTTATTAGGAGCTGACGTGTACTCGTCTATTATTTTGAGCGGATTGATTAAACTCGATCCCCATTATCCAGTTGCGCAAGAAACACAATTTGGCTGGATTCTGTGCGGCAACGTTAAGACGTACCAGTGTAACGTTGTGTTAAACCATATCGAAGATCTACAAAGGTTTTGGGAGATCGAAGACATAACAACAGATTCAAACGCCTCCGCTTCAGATGACCAGTGTCTACAATTTTATTCATGAACAACCGAAAGAAACCAAGATGGACGTTATACCGTGAGACTTCCTCTAAAGGACAATATTAAATAAAACTTAGGAGCATCAAAACCAAAAGCCATCGCACAATTTCGACAATTAGAAAGAAAATTTTCTCGGGTCAATAAACTAGCGGAAGATTATAAATTATTTATTAAAGAATATCGCGACTTGGGTCACATGATTCCCGCGGCACGTGTTGCCGCCGGTAATATGAAACACGATGATTATTATTTGCCACACCATGGAGTTTTGCGTCCCGACTCTATGACTAGTGCACTTAGAGTCGTTTTTAACGGTTCCTGTAAAACCACTAGCGGTCATAGCTTAAACGACCTTATGGAAGCGGGACCAAACTTGCAGCAAAATTCAGATTTGACTCAAAAATCAATTCAGTAAACAAGCAGCCCACTAAACGTTCACTACTTTCGGACATATCCAAAGTGTTCGATCCGTTGGGTTGGTTGTCACCTGTTACAACCAAATTAAAACTTCTTTTTCAAACTGTTTGGCAATTAAATATGAAATGGGATGACAAGTTACCAGACGATATTTGCGAGGAGTGGACGAAGGCCCTAGCGGATATCAATCAAATTGACCAATTGCGAGTACCAAGATGGCTGGAGATACGACCAAACGTTCTCGTCGAGCTTCACGGATTCTGTGATGCATCTACCAAAGCATATGCAGCAGTTGTTTATTGTAAAATAACACAGAATGAGTCATGTTCTGTCGTTTTAGTAACAGGGAAGGCAAGGCTTGTACCTATCAGTAAAACAACCACGCTACCACAGCTGGAACTCTGTGGAGCAGTCCTCCTATCAAAACTCATGGCCAAGGTCAAGGAGTGTCTACCAGACTATGAGATAAAAGTGTATGGCTGGATCGATTCCATGGTGGTTTTAGGATGGCTTCATGGAGAACCGAATCGCTGGAAATCATTCGTAGCGAATAGAGTGAGTAAGGTTATTGAGATAATGCCGCCCAGCTGTTGGCAATATGTGAAATCTGAGGAAAATCCCGCAGATTGCGCAAGTCGTGGTATTACTACTCACCAATTAAAACAACATCATCTATGGTGGCACGGACCAAGGTGGCTACCATTACCGTCAGCCGACCAAGATGAAACACCAGGCTATACCACAGAGGAAGAAGTTAAAAAATCTACGCATATTAATGTCGTTACGAAACCAGATGACGTTATTGTCCAACAAATAATTGAAAAACAAAGCACCTTTACTCGTGCAGTTCGTGTATTGGCTTGGACTTTGCGCGCTATATCGCGCAATCGAAACCAGACACCTTATTTAACATTAGCGGAATTGCAAAATGCAGAGGCAAAAATTATTAAAAACACACAAGCGTTGGAATTCGCAGAGGAAATTAAAAAATTAAATAACCAGGAATTGATAGATAAGAAAAGCAAAATATGTAATTTGAAACCATTTTTAGATGAAAGTGGAGTGTTACGCGTTGGTGGCCGGCTCCAAAATGCGTACCTGGATCATCATATGAAACATCCCGCTATAATACCACATAATAGCAGGTTAACGGAACTATTAATTGACCACGCTCATAAATCCACGTTTCACGGGGGTGCCAGAGTAACGTCGGCATACCTTAGGCAAAAATATTGGATTGTGGGGGGAAATCGAGCAACCAAAAAGCAGTTGCGCCTTTGTGTTAAGTGCAAAAGAGCAGATCCCGACAAGCAACACCAGATAATGGGAGACCTACCAGCTTCAAGGAGCAACCCGTCACGACCATTTTACCATACGGGGGTTGATTTCACAGGAAGCATCCTTATAAAAATTAATAAAGGTCGTGGTGTCAGAACCACCAAGGGCTACGTAGCAGTGTTCGTGTGTATGTCCACCAAAGCGGTACACTTGGAACTTGTGTCGGACCTAACCACGTCGTCTTTCCTGGCTGCGCTTCGAAGGATGTCAGCCAGGAGAGGGGTACCAAAACACATTTATAGTGATAACGGTACGAATTTTTTGGGTGCAAGTCGGATCTTGAACAAGGAATTCGAAGAGCTTAAGCATATCTTTACCAGCGAGTTTCTTTCAGAAACCATAGAAATGGGAATTAACTGGCATTTCAATGCACCATCCTGGCCCTCAGCTAGCGGCCTCTGGGAGGCGGCTGTGAAAAGCCTAAAATACCATTTAAAACGGGTAGTAGGCGAGCAGAAGCTCACGTACGAAGAGTTTACCACCATCTTAACTCAATTAGAAGCCTGCTTGAATTCCAGGCCCCTTTGCCCTCTTACAGAAGATCCCGAAGACCTGCACTACTTAACACCATCTCATTTCTTAAGTAGCGGTCCTATACTTACCATTTTCGAGACCGAAAAGGACGAAAGAACCAGGTGGCAGCTTACCCAAAAAATATACCAAGATATTTGGAAAAGATGGCAAGCTGAGTATCTAACCCAACTCTCAGCAAGGAACAAATGGCTGGAACCAAGGCAGAACATACAAGTGGATGACGTTGTGCTTGTTCACGACGCCAACCTTCCAGCAGGAAGATGGGCGATGGGAAGGGTCTTAGAGCTCCACCCAGGTAAAGATGGCTACGTTCGGGTTGTAACCATAAAAACCAAGAACGGAACCATGAAGAGACCGATAGTAAAGTTGTCAGTGCTTCCAGTCAACTCTAATCTGAAACAAGACCAAAAACCAGAAGAGGCACCAACCAAGCCTGCAACCAGTACGAAACGACCGAAACGGTCGTGTAATTATCTGTCGTTTTTACTTATGATCTTATGTTTCTATGGACGCCTATTAAAGGAAATTATCACGTATCGAACCTTCAAAATAACAACACCATGTTTTATTTCGATCAAATATCGACAATGTATCTCGTACGTGATGAATGGAAACTAATCGTTTATTACGATCTACAACCATACCAACAGGGAAACGTCTTATTCAATAAATACATCGATCATCTGGAAGGCATATGTTTTAACTCAAAGATAAAAACACAATGTGACGTCATTCTACTACAGTTACAACATGGATACGCAGAATACGATTACTACAACAGAATGCTACTCAATCAGCAGTTTGATGCACAGTCTAGGCATCGCCGTGGTCTTATCAATGGCGTTGGCTCCATTGCCCATACGTTATTTAGTGTTCTGGACGAAAGTTTTGCCGAACAATATAAAAAGGATATTGACTTACTACAAACCAACCAACAACACCTGGCATTACTTTGGAAAAACCAGACATCAGTTGTGGAGGCCGAATATAATTTACTGAAGAGAGCCGAAAATACCATGGACAAGCAGCACAAAATTTTCAACCAGCACTTGATATCCTTAGAAAAAACTGCTACTGACCTGAAAGCGGGTATACAAAACGTAGCTAACATGAACGACTTTTCCATATCAGCTGTTATCGCAACCAACATTTTGAACAACTTGAGATATATCCAAGATACGATACTAGAAACCATAACTGACATATTCCACGGGAATGTTAATATCCATTTATTAAAACCACAACAGCTTCTTCAAGAGTTGAATTTCATCTCTGGACATCTTACTAAAGATTTGTCATTACCAATAGACCACCTGCAGAACAACTTATCCAAAATCTATCATATATTGAAAGTCAAGCAAGAGCTACCAATGAGTATGTAATTTTCGAAATCAAAATACCATTAATCACTCGAGACCACTACGATATTTATAAAACCATACCTATACCCCGAGAAGTCAATGGAACCATGGCCACCCTAGTGCCTATTTCTAATCACATAGCTATGAACATCCAAAAGGACTTGTACTTGCCGTTGTCTGATAATGACTTTCAAAAGTGTATCAGTTTTCATGAAAGTACACTTCTTTGCTATTTGCATAGCCCCCTATACCAGTGGAGAATGACCAGTCCCTATGTGTAAGGAGTCACCCTACACGTAATTGTAAAGTTGAACTTGATACATGTAAACAAGTATGGACTCAACTACAGAAATTAAACACCTACCTGTTCAGTTGTTGCGGTCATTGCCCTGTAAGAATCATATGTGGAAACATGATAGCGTCGGAGCGACTCAGCAAGGCCGGCGTTATCACTTTAGATGAAAGTTGCGTCATCAAGGGCGATTTGTTTACTATAGTGTCGCATAAACAGTTTAGTAATCGCATTGATGCTCACATGGAACCCATGACGTATACCATTCCACCAATTAATAATATTATAAATGTGTCCATGCCCAACACCACGCTGGAAATAGAACCCAGTGGATTTAAGAATGATCTAAAGAGTATTGGAGATCAGATAAGTCTGCTCAAGGAGCAGCAAGCTGACATTAGTCAAATTACCTACCACGATGTTCACCACTACGCAGCCATTTACGTGTGCATCGGAGCAGCAGTACTAGGAGGCATCGCGTGGTGCTGCTGCCGCGTGCGCAGGCGACGCGCGGAACGGCGCGCTAGCGCCGCCGCCCGCAGCGACGTCGACGCTACTTATACTGCTAGTGTACAGTGTGTGAGTGTAAAAAGTGAGCCTAATATCGCGAGTGTAAGTGGACCACGCAGTGTGCGTTTTAGCGATGGTCAAAATAGTGCGCGAGTCGACAAGGCACCGTCGCCTAATCCACGTCGTCACCAGTTTGTGAATATTTAATTGTTATTACAATTACACATTCACTAAACAATTAGTTAAGCCAATAATGCCCATCATCTTGTAAAGCACAAAACCAGTGACATCACCTTGTATCTCATCTCATCTCACCATGCACAATTACCATTCCTTCGCCTCATCTTCTCATCTCGCCGGGAGCATGTACGGGTTCCGTACATTGGGTAAACGATGACACCACGCGCGCGCCGCGATTGCACCGTCAGCTATTTTCATATCGATTGCATATTTCATTTAAGTACGTCGCTGTTCAACCAGTGTATGATCGATCACCATACATATCGCGTGTACTCATACCATACAACCATTTCCCATTCACCATTATTAGTTCGTAATTAATTCGGACAATATAGTTCTTCTTTCTCTTACCAGTGACTTTAATTTATCTACCACTAACTCACTAGATGTACGTACCATACCATACATGTATTTTCCTTTTTATTTTTTTGCATGCGGTTTTGACCTGTAAATGGAAGTGCATATAGTCTATTTTCTTAAAGTCGCCGTGTGGTCCCCGGAAGAGTAGAATAGGCCACCCTCACTCTTACCGAGGTGTCGTAAAAGGCGACTAACGTAAAGCTGCTGGCATGATCATCAGCACCCAGAGAAGGAAAACTCTGCATTTATTATCAAAACCCTCGCCAACCCGTCTGCCAAGCGTGGTGAGTATAGCAAGTACCAGGGAGTCCCGTGCCACAGCAGTGGGGACTTAAATGGGCTGATGATGTGTATAATATTCTAAGCAAGTATTATGTAACTTTCGTTGGTAAACCAATAAAATAAATAAATCAATAAAATTTGAACTTTTGTCTAGCTATGGCAATTCTTGAGATACAGCGTTGAGACCGACAGACGGACATCGAAGGCTCAGTAATAGAGTCCCGTTTTTGCCCATTGAGTACGGAACCCAAAAAATGGCGTTTTCGTGTTGACAGCACTAAGCCACCCAATATAAAAGTTCATAATCATTTAATTCAATTACCTCTTATTGTCCGTCAATTTTTTTTGTGCTGCCATTATAATAAATTAAAAAGTTAACGATCTAAACGTCAAACGAAAAAGTTGGTACATTTTTTATTAAGTTGTTCCGGGTAGCTCAGATATGCATCAAGAGTTCTGTCTACAACACAAGAGTTTAAGGAAAGGATAATTGTAAGAAATGGAAGGATAAATAAAATACAACCGATTACGGCTACGGCGGCCAATCTCAGCGATTACCCACGTACGCAGGATATATTATAGTGCTCAAGTGTGCGCGCAAACACAAGTGCACTCTCTATTCCCTTACCCAAATATTCCGATGGGACACCAGCGTGACACGACCGGAGGGGGATTGAGCGCAGGACCAATGACTTAACGTGCTCTCCGAGGCACGGGGGTACAAGACCGCCAACTTCCAGACTCCGCGCTGACACTAAGAATTTCTTACTGAAAACTTTGGTCCAATTTTTTACATAACGTATATGATATCAGTAAAATATAGTGTTTTGATATTGCTTAGCATACGGACAATGACGTGGTAATTGTAAATGAGATGCGGGACGGTTTTCGGGAAACACAGTGTTTCGAGAATTGGGGTTATTTGAGCGGGATTTATTTGCATCTTTGTGATTTTGTTGATTAGGTAATAGCGAGAAGTGAAAGTGAACTTTGTTCTGGAGAGCCAATTCTGTGCAACTACCAGCACATCAGGACATCTGGATAAGGAATGGCCGGGGATTAGGGAAACTTGCGCAAGTTAGGGCCTTCGTCTGAGGGTATTCATTCACCCTTTCTATTCATATCATGTTCGGACTGGAGGTAAGCTAAATCTTTGTTTTACACGTCTACATATATAAATAAAGTAAAGTCTTCCACTGCGCGCACTTAATAACAATTTGTGAAACATTTTGGTGCCAAAAGTTATCCCAAACAGCCGCCTTAGCTGAAATCGGTTGGAGGATATATTATTATCATAGGCAACTATGACCATAAGCGAGAAAACTTTTGGAATTTCCGATGGTTTCCTTCGAGTTAGAGGAAGTAGGTTTTTTTTAAGATTAAAAAAACACTACTTTCTTTTCAAACTGGTCTCCTATTTGCACAACGCACAATCATACCCAAATATCAATTCAGAAATAGCTACCTCTAAATTAGAAGTAGGTATTTTCTAAATGACATCAAATATAATATCAAATTTATATTTGATGTCCATGGTGACCTGTTTCGGAAATACTTTTGTAGATTGCTTATTCCATAAACCAATCAAGGCCAATGTATTGTTATCAATATCATGGAACTAAGGGTAATATTATAAATGGGAACGTTTATACACACTTTCCAACAGACATACAGTGTGTGTATGTACGATTGTCTAACTTTCATGGCAAAACATAGCGACAAGTTGAGTTGAAAATGGGAAAAAATAAAAATATAGGTAAGGAATAATGTATTTATTTATCAGAATTTTTTTGCTTATTTTGTTCATCTAACATGCTAAATGTACTATATTTACGGTCAGAAACTGACCACACTACTAACTGTCCACACTAGGCAATGCCTGTCCTGTGGAGGTTGATTTTACGATTTCCAGAAAGAAAATGTGTTCGGCTAACAAATCTATTGAAATTGAATTAAAACAGAAACCAAGAAAAAGTCTTAAAGGTTAAAAATTAAAACCCGACTACCAAAAAAACACGCTCTAAAAAGAACGAAACAAGAAAATTGTCTCTGCTGAAATTAATATGCCGTATCGTACGTTTGAAGCTTTATTTTTATTACGTTTACGTTATGTAAATAAAATTACATATTTGAAATGTGCTAAAAAAACTCTTTCATTTGACACCCCACACGGTCCCGTCAAGCATTTTTTTATTTATTTCCTTACTCTAAGTCTCCTAGAGGGCGCTGTAGTTAGCTTAACCTGATGTCATATTGCCTATAATTAGAAGACAATTAAGACGCTTCTAACGACACCTCATTTTTTCAAATATGATAACTAGTTTAGAGGTTATGAGGGAACAGATGAACAACCATACATACGTATCGATCAAAATCATAACCCTCCTTTTTGCTTCGCCGTGATCGGGTAAGAATAGGTTAGTTGAAGGGATGGAAAGTGAAATAGGCTGCATTTTGTGTCTTTCTAACTCCCACACTTCCTTACTATAAATAGGGAGAGAAAGTTTGTATGTATCATCCGCAATTTTCAAGGTACAAAGCTCAAAAATGGTATGCAGACTATTTGCGACAAGCAAAAAAGTCGTGCATCAAATTTAACGCAAGCAAAGCCGCGGGCAAAAGCTACTACATTTATTAAAAGCTTTAATGGACTTAGAATAACAACTTTCACGACCCATACAAAGGTAATCACTCACAAAATAGACGACGATTAACCGCGACCTTTCCTTACATTTACATATAACTTGTTGGTTTGATGAATCGAAAACTCAATCCATT
Source organism: Marasmia exigua (assembly GCA_019059595.1). NCBI lineage: Eukaryota > Metazoa > Arthropoda > Insecta > Lepidoptera > Crambidae > Marasmia > Marasmia exigua. The sequence continues at coordinate 25,502,227 of CM032475.1, forward strand.
AAGGAGTAACTGACATGTTTTAGCTAAACAAATACATTTAGGTTAATGAATGGAGGTTACTTGTTAGGTGTTGAATAAAAGATTTTTATATCGATCAATCTTTAAACGTGATCTATCTATATATAAAGCGTTATTTCTTTATTGTTAACATCTCCCTTTCCATACACACTTTCCAACAGACCATATTTCATGGCATAATTGGGTTGAAATTAATAAAAAAGAAAAATAAACCCCTAATTACACCATTATTTTTTCATCGTTTATGCTACACTTTACTTACAAATAATCGGTGACTAACCTTTTTATTCTCTAACTGTACACTACTATATTTGTTTGTCCGTGATATTTCTATCACGCCGCCCCACGAGGTACCAATTTAACCGCTTTGCAGCTTGTTGTATTAACGCAGTAATTTACGCGACACGATGCAAATTATGTGGCGCAAACAATTACCTGTTTTGAGTTACGGGGAAGGGTGGACTTATCGGTTTTTCAATCAGACAATCAATTTCTCACTTGGTTGCCGGATTAATATTATAAGTAAATTATTTTGAACGTATTGATATTAATTGGCAATTTAGGTTTAAAATAGCAATGCTGTTTATACATTTTTCAAAATATCTGTTTTGGGCTGTGTCAGGAGATATCAATCTATCTTAAACCTTGTTATAAGCCAAAGTCAAAACGAAAAATAAATATATACAGGGGGTATCTGTGAACACTTACATCCCTTTAAACACGTGTTCTACTAACCATTATGAACAATTTGTTCTCATCATCATCATCATCATCATTTCAGCCAATAGACGTCCACTGCTGGACATAGGTCTCCCCCAATGTTCTCCACACAGATCGGTCCTGAGTCTCCCCCATCCAATGGATTCCTGCGACTTCCTGTACGTGGCCTCCACTCGAGGACCTTTCCGCCCCAACGGCCATCTGTTCTACTCGCTATGTGCCCTGCCCATTGCCACTTGAGGCATGCAATCCTTTGGGCTACGTCTGTGATATTAGTTCTCCGGCGGATTATAAATGAGAATTATAAAGACTTTCGTCTTGAGACACTGCGGTAGATCTGCCGAAAATATGCTGCGTAGCTTCCCGAACGCTGCACAGCCGAATTGGAATCATCGATCGACCTTTGTTCGACATTTGTTCTATCACTTGGAAATTCGCATGAAAAAATTTCAACTTTTCATACAAACTCGGTCACGTGACTTGGTCATCTTGTATGGGGGGTCGAAAAAATTTTCGATGAATTTCGAAAAGTCCTTAAACAAATGTTGTTCAGAATGGTTGGTATAATACGTTGTTAAAGGGATGTAAATGTTCACAGATACACCTTGTAATAAGTAATAAGAAATACACATTCCATCGAAATCCAGTCAATGGGAGGTGTCGTAAAAGGCGACTAAGGTAAAGCTGCAGGCATGATCATCAGCACCCAGAGAAGGAAAACTCTGTATCTATACCAAAACCCTCGCCAACCCGTCTGCCAAGCGCGGTGAGAATGGCAATTACCCCTCATGTGATTGAGGGAGGCCCGTGCCCCAGCAGTGGGGACTTAAATGGGCTGATGATGATGATGATGGGCGCTGACATCGTATTGTTAATATCAAAATCACTGCAATGGTTAGTGGGTCGCACTTTAAAGCGACGGTTGCGCTTGGGGTCCCGGGCTCGATCCCCGGGTCGGGCCAAAATTTGTACCTGAGTTTTTCTGGTAAGAAATTCTCAGTATTAGCCAGGAGTCTAGAAGTTGGCGGTCTTGTACCCCCGTGCCTCGGAAAGCATGTTAAGCCGTTGGTCCTGCGCCTAATCCCTTTTAGGTCGTCTCACACTGGTGTCCCATCGAAATAAGAGGGCACGGGAATAGAGAATGCACTTGTGTCTGCGCAAATATTTGTGCACTGTAATATGTCCTGTCGGTGGCTGATCGCTGAGATTGGCCGCCATGATCGTAATATCGGTTTAGAGGACATTATAATATCAAAATGATCTCAGATATTGTTTGTTATTTGGCAAGCAATAACTCGCCAAGGCGCATTTACTTTTTTGTTCGAAAGCAAATGACAGCAAATAAAAGTACACTTTAATGTTGTGTGCTAAAAGTGATTTTTCTCAAATGCTTAGATATTTTTGGTAAGTATGAATGGTCAGATCATTTTGTTGCTGAATGTACATGCTTTCACAATTCAGTAGGGCATCATCCATTGGTAGAAAATGGTAAAGTATTTTTTTATCAGAAAGGGAGACAAACGAAACGAGCAAGCGAGTCACCTGATGGTAAGTGATCACCGTCGCCCATGGACATCAGCCCACCATAAAAGAGTGGAGATGCGTTAGCCGGCCGTTAGGAGGTATAGGCTCGTTACTTGAAGCTCGCAATGTCGTACCGATTCGGAGTATAAAGTTAAATACCGTTTACATCATCAATTGACATGAACATCACCGGACTCATGTTTGCGTTTGTAAAATTAAATTCAGATGATGTTAAATAGGTACCTTACTAAATTATAGAATTTCGCTATTTCTTACTGGTTGAGACTCTAAGCATCCATATAAACCGACAACCGGTTTTTATAATGCTTACAAAAATTGTATTACTTATTATTTTTGTTGAATAAAATTAAATGGAAAAAAAATGAATGTATAGCACCTATTTGGTGAACTTCTGATAAAGTTAGAGTGCTGATGAATCTATTTCAGCAAACAGGAGCCCAATTCTCATGCTCGTGATATTTATTTTTATACGACATATATCACTAAAACACAGTTTTTTTGTATAGTTTTCAGGTGATATCCGCCATTTTTTCAAAATATCACGAGCACGAGAATTGGGCCCCAGTACTCTCACATCTTGTGTCAAAGTACAAGTCACGGTACATAAAAAACCATTTACACATACTGTGATTCAGAGCAGAGTAGAATAGGCCACCCTCACTCTTACCGAGGTGTCGTAAAAGGCGACTAAGGTAAAGCTGCTGGCATGATCATCAGCACCCAGAGAAGGAAAACTCTGCATTTATATCAAAACCCTCGCCAACCCGTCTGCCAAGCGTGGTGAGTATGGCAACCCCTCATGTGATTGAGGGAGGCCCGTGCCCCAGCAGTGGGGACTTAAATGGGCTGATGATGATGATGATGATGATGATACTGTGGTTCAAAATTTTCTGCGATAATCTGAAAGTAGAGCACGGCCGGTCATATTACAATACAATATTTTCCGCAAGTTTCATATTACTCAGACCAATTACTTAGTTCCATTATAAGAAACGTAACCTCAAAGGAAAATTAAATTATGTAATCTATCTCACTAATTTCTTTTAACACAACGATTGTAAGACTACAGAGGATTGCTGTTAACTCTGTGAGACTTCGTTATAATGAATAAACATTAGGCATCACCGAAATGCCTAGGAAATGCTAATCTTTATTTTCTTGTTTGTGAATATCTAAAATAATAATTATAATTGGGACTAGGGACTATGAAGTGATAGAAGTGTTTTTTATTATTATTTGTTAGAAATGGGGTGAGCCCTACGTCTCATAGCCACTGCGACCAGTAGATGATCTATTGTGGCAGCCCCATAACCTATTACAGCACCTCATGTAGCTCCAGTTCTAGGATAAACCCGAGAATGGAGCTGATGGGGGAGCTTTTGATCTCGTCTGCTGAGATCATGTGTGCTCCTAGGTGCCGGCTTCTGCAGCGGTGCAGCGCTATGCACTCGCCGAGGACGTGGATAATCGTTTCCTCGTCCTCGCGACAGAACCTGCAGATTTTGGTATCTGAAAGGCCCATGTTGTGCAGGTGCTTGTTTAATTACGCAGTGCCCTGTGAGGGTCCGAGCGAGTGCCCTAACATGTCCTCTACTCAGTTTTATTATTTCTACAGCTCGTCTCTGATCGAACGCCTGTATCGAATAGAAGTGTTATAGAGTGTTCATTCTGTGTTCGTAAATGTTGTAGGTATGATTTTTTTTTGTTTTAAACGTCAAAATGCTCCATAACACCGTTTTAGCTTACAAAGGTTTCTATGAATCTCCCAATTAACAAAGTTTGTGTTGTCTAATTGTGTATGTCAGTGTATGTTTTGTTTGTTTTAGGTGGTGCTTAATAATAAACCAAACTCAATTAATTGAAGAGAACCAGCTTATTACTCAACATGTCTCTTTAATCACTTGACATTGGCAGAGTTGTCTCGTTAGAGCAACAGCAAGCAATAAAAAAAATTACTAATGTTCATTGGACGTTTATGAATAAAGCTCTAAAAGTCTTAAAAAAAAAAGGTTCTAGCAAAATAGCAGTCAAACACGCCAAATAAAACTAGTGAAAGACAAGGTATTAAAATATTTTAAGCGGACCTATCCATAGATACCCCACACGTATAGGTTTGATGAAAAATTAATTTTTGAGTTTCAGTTTTAAGTATAGAGAACCCCCTTTAAGTATTGTGTAAAATTGTAATGCGGTTAATAAAGTACATCTTTTTCAAATTTTCAATAGTATAGTTCGTATAGTTTCGGAGAAAAGTGGCTGTGACATACGGAGACAGATATGACGAATTTATAAGGGTTCCGTTTTTTGCCATTTGGCTACGTAACCCTAAAAAGTAGACAATACTTGACTGGGGGTAATAATAAGTAAATCATGGAAATAAAAATTATGAAATTTGAATATAAGTTCAATAGTCGTACATATAGCAAAAATGTTGATCAGAATGGTTGGTAAAACACGTGATTAAAGGAATGTAAATGTTTAGTTATACATCCTGCGCTAAAACCGTGTTAGAATTTCAAAAAGCAGTGCCTTTTAAATAAAATACCACCTCCAACCATAACCGGATATCTTGCACCACAGCGGCGAGGTAAACGACGTCACTTCCGGCTATTATTGCGCGGGGCACAATTTGCCTTTAATAAATCAGCGGCGGAACCGGCCCATTGTTTACGAGCGGGCCGTAATGATTGGCCATGTGGGCCTTATATCGGGCCTGTGCCTAGGTAAAGTTTTATCCGGCTTATGTTTGAGCGCTCGTCATGCGCACTCTAGCGTTATATAGGTTATAATATGGGTTACTTAATGATTTAAGAAGACACTAGTGACCCACTCTAACTTCGTTTTGGGACATTAGTTGCACTTTTCACCAATAGATGGCGCTAGGTGTCGATTAAATCGCGCAAGCGTTTTGTGTTTTCCGGTTACCTATAGGCGTTGCCGCTGTCTGGAGATTTTATCTCTTTTTAAATAGTATAGATAATAAATTGATATTAAATAAAGTACCTTCCTTTTAGTAAAATACATCTCAACTAGACTGGTTTGGTTTGGTGTGGAACTAAAGTCACAGACATAGCCGAAAGGATTGTATGCCTCAAGTAGCAATGGGCAGGGCACATAGCGAGGAGAACATACGGCCGTTGGGCCGGAAAGGTCCTCGAGTGGAGGCCACGTACGTGGCAGGCCCCCCACAAGGTGGACCGACGATCTGGTGAAGGTCGCGGGAATCCATTGGATGCGGGCGGTGCAGGACCGATCTGTGTGGAGATCATTGGGGGAGGCATATATCCAGTGAACGTCTATTGACTGAAATGATGATGATGATGATGATGAGACTGGTTTGTGATCTGGAGAGGTATTCGACAAAGTCGTTAATGTCATAATCAATGTGATGGTTTAGTTATGGGAGCCGACTTTGATAACAACTTTTTTCGAGTTTCATCGTCATCGTCAGCCCATTTAAGGCCTTACTGCTGGGGCACGGGCCTCCCTCAATCACATGAGGGGTAATTGCCATACTCACCACGCTTGGCAGACGGGTTGGCGAGGGTTTTGATATAAATGCAGAGTTTTCCTTCTCTGGGTGCTGATGATCATGCCAGCAGCTTTACCTTAGTCGCCTTTGACAACACTTCGGTAAGAGTGAGGGTTGCCAATTCTACTCTGCCGGGGACCACAAGGCAATTTTTGAGTGTAATGTTGTAAAATCTTATGATGTGTTAAATATATTATATTTAACTTTTTAGTTCATGATTTTCGAAAGTGGATCTTATTTCGTAGACCTTTTAAGGTTTCAAAAGTGTCAGTAATTATATGGTACTAATATTTTCGTACCACAATTTGCCGTGATAAATCAGGTCAGTAAGTACCCCATCGTTTACGAATGTTTAGACCGTAATGATCGGCGATGTGGGCCGTATATCGGCAATAGGTCGAGTAATGGTATCTTGATGGTGTTTCAAGAAATAATGGAGCTATTATTTTGGTGGAGGAACCTTGCAGTGTGCATAAATTACAAGCTAGGCGCGCGGGTTCGTTCATGAAATATAGATAGATAGATATTCTTTATTGCACAAAAATAAAATACAAGCATGATACAACAGCAACAGACAGTACAATAAGGCGGTCTTATCGCTTGTAGCGATTTCTTCCAGACAATATTTTAAACTTACTAGCGCGATAGTACATTTTTTTATGTTATAGGCGACAGACGAGCAGACGTATCACCTGTGTCATGATTTTCAATAATTAATAGATGTAATTTTATTCCTACACATATATTAAAGAAATTATACATTTCACACTAGGTACACAAGACACACAAGGCTTACGTCTGTGGCACTCACTCAGCTGGCCCTACTGAAACTCAGCGTCATGAACTTTTTCAAGGCCATGACATAGGCTGAGTGAGGGCCATTTATATTGAAAGTCACAACATACAGTACCTATATGCGCTGCCTGGTTGTTTTGTTTGTACTAATAAAACTGATATTGTACTCGTATATTATAAAGTGTTTTGATGTCCAATATAATAATATTTTCTTTCTTTCTTATCATCTGACTCGTCTGCCGCCTTTAATACAAAAAGCCCGATTTGCTCTAAATTACTTATCATTCAATTAGTAATTAAAATAAAGGGAGCTAAAGCTATGCACAAATCAATCGGTTAGGCGCGGCCTCCACCCGCGCAAGTGAAATTAAATCGGGCGCCAAGTTAATGGAGTTCAGTGGAGTGGAGCGATTGCTGTACACAACCGGGTCACTGCTTTGCTTCAATTAGACTTACAATATATCAGTGTAATAATAATGCCTAAAGGTTTGAAAAATATTAAGGCTGGCAAACTAAGGACCGTTATCTTACTAATGAAACGGCTCAATCGGATTAATACGTCAATACCACTGCATCATAGAAAACCGGGTAAAGCTGAGCTCGCGCTGTGTTTCGCGGAATAAGTAAGGTTACTGGAGGCCCAATCCACTGGAAAAGAAGAAGTGGAGTATACTTAAAGCTTAGCAGCATACTCGTTTTGCTTAGACAGTTATGGTTGTAACAGAAAAATGACCTATAGATCTATAGCAATCAAAATCTATGAAATACAACTTGGTTATATGATAAATCTTAAATTTATTTAAAGAAGTAGAAATTAAAATCGGGCGCCAAGTTAATGGAGTTCAGTGAAGCGGAGTGATCGCTGTACACAACCGGGTCACTGCTTTGCTACAATTAGACTCACTTATCAATGTTCACGTAGCAATTCATACTACGTCATCTTTTGACTAATTTTGGTTTGGCTGAAGGAGTATTTCCCGACGACCACGACCTCGATACATTCAAAAGAAGAGCGTACTTTTTTAAAAGCCTGTGTTTCGCTGCGTGAGTAAGAAGGCCCAATCCAGTGGAAGGTTTTAACCCCCCTTGGTAAGCAGCGCACTTGTGACACCACTGGTGTTGCAGGTGTCTATGGGCGGCGGTAATCGTTTCCCATCGGGTAATCCGTCAGCTCGTCTGAAACTTATATCATAAAAAAACACATTAGTGATCTTTCTGATTTCGCGGATGTTCATGGGCGGCGTTGATTACTTTCTATAGGTTGCTGGTTTGTCGCCTCTAGCATAAAAAAATAAATAAAAAATCTCTCTGTCGCTTTGGAACCTAGAGTTTGCTTTGACCATGATCCAGGATTCGGGAAGTATGATAGATACAATGAAGCAACTGCCGTTTGACCTTCGCAACCCTACAAGGGAACCAGACCAACTGGATCACTGGAACTGGATCACGTGCAGAATCACTATCTCAAATATTGTAGGCAACCATCATTTCAACAAGTTAAAGGTCGCTCAGCGGGCTATGGAACGAGCAATGCTCGGCGTCTCTCTCCGAGATCGAATCCGAAATGAGGTGATCCGGCAGAGAACCAAAGTCATCGACATTGCTCACCGAATTAGCAAGATTAAGTGGCAGTGGGCTGGCCATATTAGCCGCAGAACCGACAACCGATGGGGTAAACGAGTTAGAGTGGAGACCGCGTCTTGGCAAACGTAATGTAGGGCGCCCTCTGGCTAAGTGGGGGGACGATCTGCGCAGGATGGCTGGCAAGAGCTGGATGCGAGAAGCCATGGATAGATCACAGTGGCGAACAATTGGAGAGGCCTACGTCCAGCAGTGGACTGCGATAGGCTGATGATGATGATGATGATGAACCATCATTTTTAAGAAACTATCCAGGACGATATTTTCTCTCACCGTCCAGCTAATGGTAGAAAAATCCAGAGGTGTATGCTCAGATTCGAGCCCCGAACCCCGTATGAGAGGTGCGATCTTATCCACTGAGCTACCATCGACCTCTACATACACTACTCCATACTATACTATATTATTAGAAACATGCGGTGAAAACGAGGACTAGGGGCGCTGTCGTCACTTCATTCTGATTGGCTGATTCAAAACTTGAAGGCGGCCGACGTCACGTTTTCTGGCGCCAATTTGGGGCTCGCACCATAGAGTACATTATTTAATCTGAAAGAAAGGTTACTATAGTGTACAAGACTATTTAAATGATAAGGATTCTTAGTCATGTTAATTGATTAATCTTTTGAGTTGTTATTCATAGTAGTCTATTAACTTTCATAATTGTATTTTTTTTTCTCTTCTCAATTAAAACTCTGTAAATCAATATTTGAAAAAAGTAACTACTGAGTTTCTTGCTGGTGTCTTCTCAGTAGAAATCGACATTCCGATCCAGCGGTAGATATTATGTACCTATTTTGACATTCATAAGTGTTCTGGGTGGACCGAAATTGAATAAAGAATTTTTTATCTTATCTTTATCTTTGTCAACGAAGACGGTTGTGTGCGGATTATAGGGTGTCATTTATTTTTCTTGTAAATTTTAATAAATTTTGAAAATAAATACCTAAGTACTTTTGTTTAACGTTGTTTTTTTTTAATATATTTCGGCTGTAGTTTCTAAATATGAATATTATAAATGTGAACGTGAGTGTGCCTGTTTGTTTGTCCGTCTGTCACGTAAAAATGAAATGACGGATTGACGTCTTTTTTTAAATAGAGAAAGTTGAAAGAATAGAATGTGACCTCTTGCGCAGCCGTCACTTTAAAGTGCGACCCTCTAACCACTGCATCACCGAGGCAGTCAATATATTATTAATTTTGTAACAGACTTAAAACTTCATTGGTGCATTTTTTGTTGCGAGGTAAGCTTTTATTTCTTTTTAATATTTCGCTACACTTTGTGTTAACCTGTTGTATGGCATGTACGGTCAGCGAACGTGGCATGTTCCAGTTAGCCGGCAATATCACTTGCACTGCGCTAGGGATTAACTTAGCTACGTGGGTAAAAGAACATCCAGGAATTGGCTAGGATACAGTATTAAAAAAAATCAAGAAAATTTTGCTGATTTCGGTAATAATACAAAAACAAATCATACATCATACAAAGACCGTGGGAGAGCCACGCTTCAGCATGAATGAGCCAGCTTGACCGGAGTGATACAAGGGCCTCACAGAAAACCTGATTAAAACAGCACTGTTCTGTGTTTCGCTGCGTGGGTGAGGGTACCGGAGACCCAATCCTAGGGCAAGGGAGGTTTAAAGTTTGGCTGCGCACTTGTGACTCCATTGGTGTCGCGGGTGTCCATGGGCGGCAGCAATCGCTTACCATCAGGTGATCCGTCTGCTCGTCTGCCATCTGCTCGTCTGGCGTCAGAATATACAGGATATATAGTGATTATAGTATGGCTTAATCACCACGCTTGCCAAATGCGGATTGGTGATCACAAACCCAAGCTATGTTCGAAAAATTCGAAACATACTTTTCGCTCGACCCGGGAATCGAACCCAGGTTCCCGAGATCACGACCCGGTAGTTAAACAGATAAACCAACAGGGCGTCTACAGGATATGAACCATAGTAACTCTGCAAATGATAACCACTGTCAGATGTCACTTGTCACTTTGACATTTAACCAATACGTTTGTACTATAAAGAAATTGGATAGTGACAAAGTGTTGTAGCTACATTAGCGATTTTTAGAACAACTGTACCAGGTCTTAGCCAAGCCTCCATACTATTTCGGACAACACTTTTACGTTGCGATCAATCGTATACGATTTCTCATCACAATCAGATAGATCGTAACTATGAATCGTACCGTATATTGTCATAGCCATGTATGTTAAGTTGGTATGTTACTTGTGGCAGTGTCACCGACAAAATTAGGTAGCAGGTGGGCGTAACATAATGAGTATGGACTACGTAAACTTGCCAGCTTTGTGGCGAGAGTGTTTATGCATTGTGCATGCCTTTCACACACGTTTTAACTTACTTCATAGATTTAAAAGTTATGGTCCTTATTTTGTAATACCTTATTTTTTAACGTTGGTAAACTCCATTTTTCGGTTAGTCGTGCTTAAAAAAGGTGTTATTTAATGTAAAAGGAAAGGAGAGTTTCGAGGTTGGCAGTGCACTTGTGACTCCACTGGTGTCGCGGGTGTTTATGGACGGCGGCAATCGCTTACTATCAGGCGACCCGTCTGCGTGTCTGCCACCTATGACATAAACATTTTTTTAAGTTGGTCAAAATCAAGTAGACAGATTTAGTGAAATTCTAAAATAACTGAAAAAAATACGATGTTTTTCGTAAAATTATACGCGAAGATTATTTTGGGCAGTCGTTTTTATAAAGTGCTCTGCTGATGCTGTAGTGAGATAAAGTTGTTACCAGACCAATCCATCGATCGTCGATAAAGGCATCGATCATTGGTGAATGGATAAGTGGACATTGATCGATAGTTTCTATCAGACCTACCAATAGAACGTGACGTAATTTGTTTTTTAAATGGATTAACCGATGTCCATCGATAGATATTATAGATTCTTTTCAGAACATTGGATCGATCATCGATCTATATCGTTGTTCGATGGTTAATGGATAAGTCGACATTGATTGATTCTACCAGAGCAATTTATCGTTCATGCTACCAGATCGACGGTGACCGAAGGAATCAATCAATTGGTCTAGTAACACTGTCGAGTACAGACCTCCTTGCCGGTTAGGCGCTTTTATAAATAGAAAAAGTATTTCTTTGACGTTTCTTCTTCTCCTGACGTTTCGGCCGATAACATGTCAATTTTCTGTACTGTTTTTTCGTCACATGCCACATCATTTAAACGATGTGGCAGACAGAAAAGGAGACACCCGGTAAGGGAGTAAAAATAATTATATTACCAAAATAAAATTATAGAAAAATACAGAAAATTTACATATGATAGGCCTAAACGTCAGAAGAACAAGAAGTGTCAAAGAAATACTTTTTCTATTTATAAAGGCGCCTAAGCGGCAAGGAGGTCTGTCCTCGACATAGCCCTCCCCGTAAGGGACCAAAGGACCTTACTAAAATCGGCACCGATTCCTCCGTAGTCGAGGACGTTGGGGGTACGCGCCTTGCTAATATAATAGCAAGCGTGGTTAGTGGCGGCCGAAATAGCCGCTCGTAAACTGGAAGTGCTAGCTGCTGCTGAGGAGGAGGCTGCGCGCGCGGCCTGTGAGGCTGAAGCCGCCGCTCTTTGGGCGCAGAGGTTGACGCAATACATCACTGCCCCTCAAGATTCTTCCGACTCACCGGGTGGCGGCCTATGCGGACCTGGTCCGCCGCCGCAACCAGTTGGCAGGTGCCGCACATGAGTGACGTCCTCCACCTCCCGGCGGCCCTCAAGACGTCTGCCTACATCCTACTGTTCGCGGTTTTCGTGAGGTTGCAGCGTTCCTGGGGGCGGAGGACCCTCGCCGCGTACTGTGCGCCCTTGGCCAGCTAATGATGTCGGATATAACTCAGGGGCCAATCGGAGCGAGTGTTGTGAAGCCAGCAGCCAGACGCACCTTTGCCCGGGCGCCGCAACGTTGGACGGAACGCCTGCACTCGAAGACACAGCAGAGCCAGTTCCAGCGCCGCTACAACCGCCATCATTATCTTCTGTGGTCAGTAATTTCGTCGTACATCGTAATGATGACCAGTGCAGTGTGTGACAAATATGTTAGTGTCTTTTTTTTTTTTTTTTTTTTTTTTTTTTTATACCGCTACGACTCCCTTAACCCCGATCATTATGATCAGAGGCTTTTTCTTTCATTTTATTATCTTAATTCTAATACATTTCCATCTTATATATAGGGACGCGGTACTTATTGCAGATTTTCCTCTGGCATGTTTTCCCAGAGACCTTTTTTAGCCATTTTGTTTTTTGTACATTTCCTTAGGTTCAAAAATAAATAAATAAAGTAAAATAAAGTTATGATGCACTGGGGGTATATCTGTAGGATTCTTGTCTACTGTTCATATACGCAGTGCTAATTGTTGCTATTTCTTTTGTTGGCCTTTTTACAAATGAGAGTGCAGTACTTTAAAAATTTTTCTCTCGTTCTCCTTTCTATCATGATTTGGCTGATTGTAGTAGTGCTGACCTTGACATCCATTTCTATTTCTAATTGCAGCCGCTGTGACGCGTATACAGGACATTCCACCAGCAGATGCTCCACACTTTCTTCCTTATCTTCGTCACATTCACACGCTGGGTTCTCTTTGCATTTAAATCGATGTAAATACTGGGAGAACCCACCGTGCCCGGTTATTATTTGCACTAGGAACTGGTTGAGCTCGAATTTCTTTATAATTTGGTGTGCCTCCACTGCATCGGGGAAAAACATCTTAGTGACTCCGGCTGTGTCAGTGCTTTTGTAGCGCTTGTTCCATTCATCTAGGGTCTTTAGACGGATTTGACGCTTGGCGAATGAGACTGGGCATTGGCCGTAGTCGGCCCTCTTTTTAAGTTTTTGAGCCGCATCCTTTGCGAGGACATCCGCCCTTTCATTTCCCTCCAATCCCACGTGTGCTTTGACCCAGAATAATTCAATATTCTGGGTGTGAGATGCTGCTTGGCGTATTTTCTCCCTTATTTTAAGTGCAAGGGGATGGAGGGTGTTTTCATCAGTCACTGTTTCCAGTGCCGATCTTGAATCGCAGTATATCCTCACTTGCGAGGCTCGTCGCTGTAGAACGAGCTCAGCGGCTTTATATAAGGCCCATAATTCAGCCTGGTACACCGTGCAGAAGGGTTCCAGCTTGGCCTTGTGGGTACGTATTTCCTGTCTATTCTTCCACAAGGTCAGCGCGGCACCGACTTTCCCGTCAATCTTCGACCCGTCAGTGTAGATGTCCTCCACGTCCTGACTCCCCTCTACAACATCCTCCAGTTTGGCGAAGCTTATCTCGGTCTGTGTTGCGGGGTGTGGCAATTCCGTAAAGTCCGCAGGTCTCTCCATTTCCCAGTCCTCTATCACTCTCTGGGAGTATCCCTTCTTCACTCTGTGGAGAAGCGCCACTTCCCTGATCCTGAGATCCAGAGGCAGCAGCCCTGAGAGTATGAGTGCCGAGTTCAGCGATGCCGTCCTGTAGGACTTTACTAACTTGCGGACAAAACCCCTCTGCACTGCGTCCAGCTGTTTCCGCACGCCAATCTTTTCCGTTGCCGGAGCCCACGCGCTAGCCGCGTACGTTATTACGGGCTCTACTACCGCTACGTATATTGTCCTTATTATGTCAGAATTCAGTCCCCAGTGGACTTTTGCGGCCCTTGACAATTGACGGTATAGATTAAGCGCCTTTCGGCATACATTCAAAACATGGGTATTGAAGGTAAGTCCCTCGTCAATTGTCAGTCCCAGGATCTTAATTTCCTTTGACATGCCAATGTCCACCCCTCCCATGCTCAGGGCTGGAGTGTCAAATTTAAGCCTTCTGGTAACCACCATAGCTTGGGTCTTTTGTGGCCCAAACCTCAACTTATTTTTGACACCCCACCCCCGAACATGTTCGAGAGCCGCATTTGCACGTCTCTGGACTTCTGATCCTGACTCTCCCGAGATAATAAGGACAATATCGTCGGCGAAAGCTTGGGCGTAATCGCCCCTGCTATCTAAATCTTTTAATAGCGGGTCCAACAAGAGGTTCCAAAAAGTTGGGCCCCCTATTGAACCTTGGACACATCCTTTTGTGGTTGCCTTGATGCTCTCAGAACCAGCATACCTAACTCGTACCTTTCTTTGTTTCAGGTAGCTGTCTACGAGGCGCCTTAGGTTGATCGGACAACCCGCCTCCGCGAGTCTGCACCGCACTGCCGGCCACCACGCGTTATCGAAGGCGCCCTCTATGTCAAGCGATACGACGACCGTTATCTTCTTTTCCGCGATTCGCTCTTTAAGATAATGTATCATGACATAGAGGGAGTCCTCGGTGCTACGCTGTGGTGTAAAGCCATATTGGCTTTTACTCAGTTTGGGCAGAACATACCACCTGATTCGCCTGATGAGCATTTTTTCAAGGATTTTCCCCATTACCGGCAAAAGGCCTATCGGACGATATGATTTGGGGTGAGTATAATCCTTCTTACCACTTTTCCTTAAGACGACCACGGCTGCCTCCTTCCACGCAGTAGGGAAGCAGGAGAGGGATAGGCACTTATTTAGGATCGCCAGGAACAGGTCCGGGTCCAGAGATAAGGTAGCTTTGCAAATATCTGCCGTCAGCCCATCCAGGCCCGGAGCCTTTTTTGGGTTGAAGCTCGACGCCGACCATTTGAGCATCTGCTCGTCTGGCGTCAGAATATACAGGATATATAGTAATTATAGTATGGCTTAATCACCACGCTTGCCAAATGCGAATTGGTGATCACAAACCCGAGCTATGTTCGAAAAAATCGAAACATACTTTTCGCTCGACCCGGGAATCGAACCCAGGACCCCGACATCACTACCCGGTAATTAAACCTATAAACCAACAGGGCGTCTACAGGATATGAACCATAGTAACTCTGCAAATGATAACCACTGTCAGATGTCACTTGTCACTTTGACATTTAACCAATACGTTTGTACTATAAAGAAATTGGATAGTGACAAAGTGTTGTAGCTACATTAGCGATTTTTAGAACAACTGTACCAGGTCTAAGCCAAGCCTCCATACTATTTCGGATAACACTTTTACGTTGCGATCAATCGTATACGATTTCTCATCACAATCAGATAGATCGTAACTATGAATCGTACCGTATATTGTCATAGCCATGTATGTTAAGTTGGTATGTTACTTGTGGCAGTGTCACCGACAAAATAGGGTAGCAGGTGGGCGTAACATAATGAGTATGGACTACGTAAACTTGCCAGCTTTGTGGCGAGAGTGTTTATGCATTGTGCATGCCTTTCACACACGTTTTAACTTACTTCATAGATTTAAAAGCTATGGTCTCTATTTTGTAATACCTTATTTTTTAACGTCGGCAAACTCCATTTTTCGGTTAGTCGTGCTTAAAAAAAGGTGTTATTTAATGTAAAGGGAAAAGAGAGTTTCGAGGTTGGCAGCGCACTTGTTACGCCACTGGTGTCGCGGGTGTTTATGGACGGCGGCAATCACTAACTATCAGGCGACCCGTCTGCGTGTCTGCCACCTATGACATAAACAAGTTTTTTTAAGTCAGTCAAAATCAAGTAGACAGATTTAGTGAAATCCTAAAATAACTGAAAAAATACGATGTTTTTCGTAAATTTATACGCGAAGATTATTTTGGGTAGTCGTTTTTATAAAGTGCTCTGCTGATGTTGTAGTGAGATAAAGTTGTTACCAATCCATCGATCGTCGATCAAGGCATCGATCATTGGTGAATGGATAAGTGGACATTGATCGATTGTTTCTATCAGACCTATCAATAGAACGTGAAATAATTTGTTTTTTAAATGGATTACATCGATTCGTTGAAAGATATTAAAGATTCTTTTCAGAACATTGGATCGATCATCGATCGATGACGTTGTTCGATGGTGAATGGATAAGACGACATTGATTGATTCTACCAGAACAATTTATCGTTCATGCTACCAGATCGACGGTGACCGATGGAATCAATCAATTGGTCTAGTAACACTGTCGAGGACAGACCTCCTTGCCGGTTAGGCGCCGTTATAAATAGAATAAGTATTTCTTTGACGTTTCTTCTTCTTCTGACGTTTTGGCCGATAGCATGTAAATTTTTTGTACTGTAAAAATAAATATATTACCAAAATAAAATTATAGAAAAATACAGAAAATTGACATATGATAGGCCTATACGTCAGAAGAACAAGAAGCGTCAAAGGAATACTTTTTTCTATTTATAAAGGCGCCTAAGCGGCAAGGAGGTCTGTCCTCGACATAGCCCTCCCCGTAAGGGACCAAGGGACCTTACTAAAATCGGCACCGGTTCCTCCGTAGTCGAGAACGTTTGAGGAACGCTCCTTGCTAATATAATAGCAAGCGTGGTTAGTGGCGGCCGAAATAGCCGCTCGTAAACTGGAAATACTAGCTGCTGCTGAGGAGGAGGCTGCGCGCGCGGCCTGTGAGGCTGAAGCCGCCGCGCTTTGGGCGCAGAGGTTGACGCAATACATCACTGCCCCTCAAGATTCTTCCAACTCACCGGGTGGCGGCCTATGCGGACCTGGTCCGCCGCCGCAACCAGTTGGCAGGTGCCGCACATGCGTGACGTCCTCCACCTCCCGGCGGCCCTCAGGTAGGCCCACCGGGAGGTCTGCCCTCAACCTTTTAGTTTTTAGTAAGGTCCTTTGGTCCCTTACGGGGAGGGCTTACGGGGAGGACCATGTCGAGTACAGACGTCTTGGGTCTAATTTAGTTTTTATAATGTTTTTACTTATATTGACAGAAGTTGTCATTGCTTTTTTGTTTTTTTCTTGTCGTAAAAATCTTGCTTGGAAATTTGGTTTGTATTTTTTATTTTAATATATTCTTTCACTATTTTTATGCGCGTTTTCTTTCGTCTGCCACAAACACCTCTGTACGAAGTACAGTGTTTAAGTCAGGGCGTGCGCGCAGTCAGCATTTCACGCTGACCCAATTTATAGCAATTTCACATTATACCACGTAATTAGTCAGTTCACGATCGGTCACCAATCGCGCCGCGTGTGCTCACCTAATAACCATAACCATAACCATAACCATTACCATTAACTTTACCATTTACCAATATACTTATTTTTACCATTTTAACCATCTTTACTTTGTTGGACTTACACCCGACAAAGTAAAAAGATATAAAAAGTAAAAAGATGTAAAAAGTAACAAAGGCCGTGGAATAAAATGTAGTAAAGGCTACATTGCTGTTTTTGTCTGCATGGCAACAAAGGCAGTACATCTTGAACTGGTCTCTGACCTCACATCAAACACATTTATAGCGGCACTTAAAAGAATGTCAGCCAGGCGAGGAGCACCACGACATATTTACAGCGATAATGGAACTAATTTCGTGGGAGCTAATAACACCATCCAAAAAGAATATTTTAACCTGGAACAGACCATAGATGAGTATGGTCACCATCATTTAGCAGAATTGCAAATAGAGTGGCATTTTAACGCGCCATCCTGGCCAAGCGCTGGCGGAATTTGGGAAGCCTCCGTCAAGAGTCTTAAATACCACCTGCGACGAGTGCTTGGCGACCAAAAACTTACATATGAAGAGTTTACCACCCTATTAACACAACTAGAGGGCTACCTAAACGCACGACTATTGTGCGCCATTTCTGAAGATCCAGATGATTTAGATTTCTTAACACCATCACACTTCCTCGCCAGTGGACCATAATTGACGATACTAGAGACAGAAAAAGACCAACGTACTAGATGGCAGCTTGTTCAGAAAATTTATCATGACATCTGGAAACGATGGCGAGCTGAGTATCTGACGCAATTAACCTCTCGATCAAAGTGGTTTCAAAGCCAAAATAATCTCAAAGTCAATGATATAGTAATAATTCAAGACGTACATGTATCACCGGGGAAGTGGGCACTCGGGCGAATACTAGAGACTCACCCTGGTAGTGACGGTCTTGTGAGAGTAGTCACCTTGAAAACCAAGGGAGGTATATTAAAACGACCAGTCACCAAACTTTCACTACTACCCATTCACCATGAAGAAAACCAACCAGCAGCACCAACTGAACCAAATGTACCACTTGAACTGAAAACACAAATAAAACCATGCAAACAATCAACAATGACCATTAATAATACATCTTATGACCAACAACCAAGCCGAAGAAGTACCAAAACCAAGAAATACAACTTTTTAACCATAGCACTACTGTTCCTGATGCTGCTCATATCACCATCCCAGTGTGATAATAATTACCATAAAATGAATCTGAGGGATAACCAAACCATCTATTTTGATAAAATAAGTAACATGAGATTGATCAGAGACGAATGGAAATTAGTGGTTTTCTATGATATGGGTGCCTATTGGGATGGAATAGCATTAGCCAAAAAATATATTGACCATTTGGAAAACATATGTCAGAACATACAAACGACGTCACACTGTCAATTAGTTTTATTACATCTTCACCACTGTAATGATGAACTAGACCACTACAACAAAATCTTAACCAACCATGGGCAATTACCAGATGACCGCCATCGTCGGCGTCGAGGCCTCATAAACGCTGTAGGATCGATAGCCCACACATTATTTGGAGTGCTGGACGATGATTTCGCACAACAATATCAGAGGGATTTAACCAACCTCAAAAGAAACCAGAAATACTTTAACCAGCTGCTGAAAAACCAAACATCTTTAATTGAATCCGAATTTAACGTTATACAGAGAATGCAGAAAACTATAAACCAACAACATAAAACTTTCAACCAACGTTTAAACAAATTAGACACTTTGACCAATACGTTGAAAAACCAGATACAAGAAAATACTTACATCAATGAGTTTGCCTTATCCTCAATCACTGCTAATGGTATCCTTATGAATCTTAAAGATATACATCAAATGTTATTAAACACCGTGACAGACATATTCCATGGTAAATTTAACATACATTTACTACATCCAGAACAGTTAACCAATGAACTTCATATCATCTCTGGACAGATTTCAAAGGAATTAACACTACCAATAGATAACATTCAGACTGATTTAACAAAAATTTACCATCTATTGACAGTGAAAACCAGAATTACTGATGAAAACCTAATTTTTGAGATAAAAATCCCGTTAGTTGGCAGAGACACATTCGAAATCTTCAAATTGATACCAATTCCAATAGTGATGGGCCGTAAGATGCAAAAAATTGTCATCGAGTCAGATTTATTAGCCATAAATATCCAAAAGGACCTTCAGATACCATTATCCAATTTACAATTACAACAATGCATTCATTATGATTCGTATAATTTACTATGCGCTCACCAAATTCCCATTTCTATGACCAAAACCGACCAACATTTCTGCATTAAAGAAAATGAGCCTTTAAGTTGTAAGACAGAAAGCTTTGAGTGCAAAAACACATGGGTGCAATTACAAAAGGTAAACAATTACTTGTACTCATGTTGCGGCCAGTGCTCTATTCAAAACATATGTGACTATCATATTACAATTGAGCGATTAGACAAGGTCGGGATTCTAGCATTGAACAACGGCTGCATCATCAAAGACGGCGATATCACCTTATTATCGCACAAAGAATCGAGTCACGATATAAAGTTGATACCCGATATTCTACATATCGAAATACCATCTATTAATAACATTGTTAATGTGTCCCTATTCATAACATCTAATTATGAAAATGACACCAGCCAAACCGATATTGAGCGGAAGCTTAAGACCATCAAGGATAAAATAGGTGAAGTAAAAAATAATACCAAAGACGAGTTAGAGGACGACACATCTTTTAACTACCATGATATCCATCATTACATTGTAATCTACATAATAGCGGCTGCGGGTATAGTAGCATGCTTGGTGTACTTCGTGCGGAGACTGCGCGCGAGGGCGCAATGGCGCGCGGCGGAGACTCCGCCAGCCCCGCGGCCCCGCGCCCGTCGGCGAGCTGCCAGTTCTTCTCACCAGTGTTTAAGTGGAAGTGATCAGTGTTTTAATGTTAGTGATGAATATAATAGAGTTCATAATCAGGATAATGCAAGTGCTAGTAACCGTGTCTATGCGAAAGTTAACAAAGTGAAATTACCAAACTCTTTTAATTTTACTGTAGTGGAATAGAGACAGTAGAAAATGAAATTTATAAGTTTTTATATTAATACCATCTTGTAAAATGCACCAAATTATTGTTTTATCATCTTGTATCACCATGCACCCTCATCTTCCATTTCGCCCTCGGGAATATGTACGAAGTACAGTGTTTAAGTCAGGGCGTGCGCGCAGTCAGCATTTCACGCTGACCCAATTTATAGCAATTTCACATTATACCACGTAATTAGTCAGTTCACGATCGGTCACCAATCGCGCCGCGTGTGCTCACCTAATAACCATAACCATAACCATTACCATTAACTTTACCATTTACCAATATACTTATTTTTACCATTTTAACCATCTTTACTTTGTTGGACTTACACCCGACAACCTCTACACTTCTGGTTTTTATTTTAAATGAGTTTTCATACCATCTAAAACCAAAAAGCATTCCAAAAACCACATTCTGAATAAAAACCATTTATCGTGCTAGAAAAAAATCTGCTGTCCCATACAAAATTGAATTTCCACCCGGCGATATGGTATGGAACAGCTGATTGTTTTGTCGTTTATTTTGTTGATCTAACATGCTAAATGGACTTCATTCACGATACCTAATATGTGACTTTTGGAATGTAAACCATAAAAAAATAGCGGTGTATATGGTTCAGTCAGTGTCAGATCAAGTTGACCCCTGCAGTGGAAAAATAGCACTTATGCCCCAGACATAAGTACGATCCAAAGGTCAACAAGGATAACTTCGACGTGATGCCGTGTGTAAATATAAGACTGTGTTATTAATATTAAAATAATTTGAGTTTAAAACAAACCGCCATTCCAGTTGTTGTCATCCCTATTTTAGACATTCCCCATAAAACCACCTTCAACTAACTCTTTAAAGTCTATTAAAAGTAAAACACCCCTAATTATTGTACTTGTTTTTATTCCAACTCCTTATCTTGAGATTTACATTGAATTATTTGAAGCTTAACTGTTTTTACGGGTTTAGTATACAATGGCTCGCCTAAAACGAAAATGCGGAAACATTTTGTGATTTTGTGTTGTATTCTTCTGAGAATCACGGTGTATGGTACAAGTATTAAACTATGGCGGTTAAAAAGATGATTCAATTACTAACAAAACTCTATTGTAATATTAGGTTGACTTCAAGCCAAGTGAAGTTAAAAACCGGCCAAGTGTGGGTTGGACTCGCACACAAAGGTTTTTATTCATCATCGTCCTCCTGCCCTTTTCCCAGATTATGTCGGCGCAGTATGTTTTCCTTTTCCATACGTCCCTGTTATTCGTCATCGAATCATCCAGCCCTTTTCCCATCATGTCATTCTACACACAATCCATCCATCTCATTTTCAGCCGTCTTGTGTTCATTCACCCACTTATATTTACACTCAACACTCTTCTCTACTATTATCTGTTATTCCAATCTTCTCATTACATTATAGCGTAGCATACGCTATACAAAACACTTAGTAGATGAAACGGAACGTAATAAGCCGTTGGTACTTGAATATGTGACCAATCAGGGCACTGCTTACGGACGCTCCGACAACGGGTCGACTCCACGGCCTTATGATTATGAGGCAATAGCCAAAAGCAATGTTCTGCTCCTTCCATCTTACCGTCGCATAAAACGACTGACGGGGGGCGCCTCATTCGACTCTCAACTACGAGCGCTGTACAATTCTGTGAATTAAAATTCTCCACAGTTCAGCCATCTTTGCTGATTTCTAGAATCCAGGTAGAATCGTGTATACGTAGTGCCTGCTATACTTTAAATCTTCCAGAAAAGACCCGCAGGATATCAAGTGAGTACTCAGTGACACAGTGACACAATTAGGTACACGACACACAACTCAAATAATTAAGTTACACCTTTTCCTGCTTTGCATTTGTATGTACTAATTGAAACTTATTTCCAGCTAATTAATATGTCCTTAGTGCCCTCTTTTTCTTGTAAAATACTCTTAATCTTTTGCTTTAAATAATTGCCTAAATCTTTTCCTATTTGTGAATTCCATTAAAGCCTTAAACTATAACCGGCGTGAAGCAGCACTGTGTTTCGCTGCGTGAGTGAGGGTACCGAAGTCCCAATCCGGAGGAAAGGAGGTTTAAAGGTTAGCAGCGTACTTGTGACTTCACTGGTATCTATGGGCGGTGGCGATCGTTTACCATCAGGTGATCCATCTGCTCGTCTGCCACCTATCACATAAAAATATTCCGCTATTTTCTGACACTCGGGCTGCCTCCGTTGCCACGGAAGTATATCGCGGCTTTATTTCCGACGCGCCGTAAAAAAAAGGCCAAGCAAAAGCGCGGAATTCGTTCGGCCTGGTTTTGTCTTCGTTTGTTTGACACTGCCTCTTTGGCGGTATCGGAGCTACTTTATTGCGGATGTCGCCTGATGCCGTTGTGTCAACAATTTTACGGAATTGTAAAGGAGATACGATATGTCGTGGTATGCCAAAGTGTGAGTGTACATTTAGTTGACATCTTTATGTCGGATGAAATATTGTTTTTCGGCAGATGAATAGTCGCTTTAACTGACTTGCATGAAATGTATGAAAAGGGCAAGGCAATCTTAACCTGGGGACTACGGTGCGGCGGCCTCCTCGTGTGGCCCCTTCGGTAGTATTTTTGCTCTGTTTGGAGCTGCTACCGAAGGGGTCCTGGCGTCCCTGGGCAACGGCGGATAGTAATTTGGCGCGCTCGCCGTATTGCTACCCGACGGCCGACGGCTGCACACATGGAGGGGGGATTATGGTTCATAACCCCCCCTACGGACCTAGGCCGGTCTCGGTCTGGGTCTTTGAGTGGACCGCTCTGTTCTGGAGCGAGGCGTTTGGTGGGGGGTGTTCTGACACCCTGGAGTTTTGGTTGGTTGTGCGCGGACCTGGGTCTCTCACCGGCGGTTATCCGGCATGCCGTCTCTGACCGGTGGAGGCCCTCGGCACTCGCCACAAAAGTGGTTGTGCCCAATTCGTCCGCGCACTTAAGGCGGTGCAGGACCAGTGGCAGTTGGGGGGATGTCGGACGACTGAGGGCTTCAGTGCCCAGTCCAGCCCTCCCACTCTGGTCACGTTTTGTCTTGTGCCACCCCTTCCTGGGTGGAGAGCCCGCGGGCTCGGTGGCCGTGGGGCCGTGTGTTTTGGAGGTTCTGCGTCGGGTTTATCAGCCAGAGCGGCTCGGCGGCAGTCCGGTGTTGCCA
The DNA here is from genome assembly GCA_019059595.1 of Marasmia exigua. NCBI lineage: Eukaryota > Metazoa > Arthropoda > Insecta > Lepidoptera > Crambidae > Marasmia > Marasmia exigua. The sequence continues at coordinate 25,525,830 of CM032475.1, forward strand.
ATCTTCCTGGCTCCGCGTCCAGCGGAGTTGGGACTTGCGGCGGCTTCGTTTTTGAAGCCTGCAGGTTTTGTTTCCCTAACCCACTCTGCACTGCAGCCAGCAGTGTACGGGTGGGGAGGGGTACCTGCAGTCCTCCTCCCGATGGTATTCTGCACTGCAGCCAGCAGTGTGGATGCCACTCGGGGGGCGGAGTTGGTGGGCCGTGGGAGAGGCCCTGGGGTCCAAT
>CM032475.1:25526155-25557254 GCA_019059595.1 Marasmia exigua
TATAATACTTATTAATTTGAAAGCAGTACACTATCCCATTTTTTTTTAATTATCGAAATCAAAACTGTCGATTTTGGTCTAATTATGGCCACAATATTGGCTGTAGTTCGAAAATAAGAATGATTTTGATATTTTTGTGAAAAAAGGGACTTAACCATGAAATATGGAAAAATATGGAAAATAGAAACTACTTAGTTTTTCACAATCTACAGGGTGTATCTGTGAACATTTACATCCCTTTAACCACGTGTTCTACTAACCATTATGAACAGAAGACTGGCGTGAAGCAGCGCCTGCGCTGTGTTTCGCCGTGTGAGTGAGGTTACCGGAGGCCCAATGGGGGGAAGGGGAAAAGGTTGGCAGCGCACTTGTGACACCACTGGTGTTGCGGGTGCCCATGGGCGGCGGAATTGCTTACCATCAGGTGATCCGACTGCTCGTCTGCCACCTCTCATATAAAAAGAAATCACTTGTGAAATTCCATAAAATTGCTCCACAATTAGTCGCGAAGTGTAGAGCGGATTCGCAAGTTGAAGCCATGATAAAAACACTGTCATTTTATATAAGACAAATGAGCTCCTTTTTAAATAACAATATTTTTTCTGGACTTAGTCTGGACTAGATTAAGTCTAAAAACTCTTATTAATTTATTTGACTTAATTTCGTAATAACGATATTTTAAGAGTTTTCCTTCTCTGGGTGCTGATGATCATGCCAGCAGCTTTACCTTAGTCGCCTTTTACGACACCTCGGTAAGAGTGAGGGTGGCCTATTCTACTCTGCCGGGGACCACACGGCCTATTTCAAAACCCTCGCCAACCCGTCTGCCAAGCGTGGTGAGTATGGCAATTACCCCTCATGTGATTGAGGGAGGCCCGCGCCCCAGCAGTGGGGACTTAAATGGGCTGACGATGATGATGATGATGATGATATTTTAAGACGCTTAAATGAATAACTCAAGAAATATTTCGGCATTGTTCTTTATGTCGTTTTCCTAGTAGGATACGCATCATCATCATCATCAGCCTATCGCAGTCCACTGCTGGACGTAGGCCTCTCCAATTGTTCGCCACTGTGATCTATCCATGGCTTCTCGCATCCAGCTCTTGCCAGCCATCCTGCGCAGATCGTCCTCCCACCTAGCCAGAGGGCGCCCTACATTACGTTTGTAAGGATACGCATGGTGGATCTTAATTACACACAATTAGGCTAAATAGTACTCCATTAGTACACAATAGTGCTTCACCTCCGCTTGCGTCCAAAGTATTATTAATTATGGTCTAAGCGTCGACCAATTGATTGAGGAATCTGGTAAGTAAGTAATTACAATAAAGCGACTGCCGTCTGACCTTCGCAACCTTTTTACAGGAGAACCAGACCAACTGAATAATGGTTATACGTTTCAGAAAGTATCCGAAACATGCAGGTTCCCTCACGATAGTTTCCTTCACCGCCTTTTGTTTTTTTTTTTACGCTGGGAGTGCCTCCTTATGAATACCCTCCTGCCGGGGTGCAGGCGGTTTATGTCGGTCTCTCCTCTGGCAGGGGCTTCTCCCAACGAGAAGCCGGCCAGAGTCATACCGACTAAACCAAAACGATGCTCCACGCTTTGGTGTTTTGAGGTTCGAATTGGAAAATTAAGAAAAACTAACTAAAACTAACATTTCATGTTATTTTTAGTATCTTTAATTAATAAAAATGAAAATAAAAATAAAATCATTTATTTCAGGCCTTATAACTATGTTAGTAATTAATTAAAGTAGATTACATTCCGATCAATTAAATAAAATTAAATTCAACTCAATAAAATAAAATTTAATTTTATAAAATTAAATAAAATCCACTAAAAATGTCTAATGACTTCAAATATTATAATAATTGTGAGAGGGCTTTGTGTCCTTGGTCAGATGGACGCGGGTCCAGTGTTTCATTATCGCACTGTCCACATCTAGCCTCGCTGCCACAGTCTGTAAGAGGCTGTTGGAGCTGCCCCGAACACGGTGAATCAGGGACGCAATGCGTTTGCGTATGTTAGCCGCGAAACAATCAACACCACTATCACTACTGTCACGCCTAGCACTAAGTTTTTTTTACTAATCTAATTTAATTTAATTAAGAAACATAAGGAATAGAAACAAATGTTCTTCTCATAAGCGCTATGTACGCCGTTATTTTGATGCATATCAGAACTGTGACCTTATTAATATGTGGCTTGTGATTGTAATAATATGTATGTAAAGAAAATTATAATTTTCTTTTAATTTGTTGGTGTACAACCTCCTGCGATATATTTATTTTTTTCTATGCTTCGTCAAATCGAAGCGATAAACGACATTTAATGTTCACAATTACAATGTCGCTCTATTAAAATAACATATTGAAATAAAATAATTATTTGTTTGCTCTTTTAGCAATTTTATCTGAACGTCTTTTTTGAACGTCAAGACGATAGCTTCGATTTGACGAAGCATAGAAAAAAAAAATATCGCAGGAGGATGTATACCAACAAATTAAAAGAAAATTATAATTTTCTTTACATGTTTATGTACATTATGTGGCTGTATTAAATAAACAAATAAATAAACACCAGCTTCCGCCAGCATCCCTGGGGCACTGCAGTGTTGCCGCAGCCCCATCAGCATCCTTAATGCGTCAATATACTGCGTGCGCAGGACCTTATACGCTCCCTGGGTATACCCAGTGTCCCTGTGTCTGTGGACACAGTATACTGTGTCCACAGACTGCAAGTGTAAGTGGAATTACAGCTGGCTTAATAAAGAGTAAAATAAGATTAAATTTATAGAATTCTTAGAAAAATTAAACGAAATATGCGTAAAACATAACAATAAATAAATAGAAGACAAGAAAAATAAAATATAAAATAATAATATAACTAGACACAGGCTTCGAAATATATCGAAAGGAAAAGATTTAAAAAGAAAGCTGGGGGGTTCCTTCACCACGTAGCTAATGGTAGATTGAAATACGCACATGATTTTGAAAAATCTAGAGATGCAGATGCACCTGGTCTTTGGATATGTCCCCGGTTTTGAACCTAAACTTTCCGTGTGGAAAGTGCGTTCTTATCACACATAGGGCACACTAGCGACGCCAATCGATTTTATTTTTTAGCTACTAAACCGGATCTATTTTAAACAATTTCGGGGTAAAAACCTCTAGGCAAACACTTATACTATTTATTAAATAACCATTCGCAAATGTTGGGTCCGTTTTTTGTAAGCGAAAAATTGATTCACGCTAAAAGTGGCCGCTTTTGGCGGTACAGCGCACTTGTGACGCGCTGGCAACCTTTAATTTATTTTATTTTATTCGGAAGACCAACAGCTGTCTTAATACAGTAGCAATTACAATTTACATTAATTTACAGTAGCAATTACTTTAAACCCCCCTTTCCCCTGGATTGGGCCTCCGGCACCCTCACTCACGCAGCGCAACACAGCACAGTGCCGCTCCACGCCGGTTTTCTGTGAGGCCATTCATGCCGAAACATGGCTCTCCCACGGTCACAAGTACTTACAATACAAATAAATAAATTACCCGCATATTCAATATGCGCACGGAGGGTGAGCCCACGTGCCAACCCTCCGTGCGCATAAGCCGCTGTAATACAATACTGGGGGCTAACACTAAACTGCTATAAGTATTGCAACTTGGTCCGGCATTTGAGGCCCGCGCGCCGAATACTGATGCACTCGCCAATAACAACAAAGAAGGTTAGGGTGAGATGCGGCATATAACTTTAAAGATATCACAACTTTAAGTCAGGGACCGGAAATCCCCTTTTCAGAGTTAAGCCCACCCTATCAATAGGCCTAACAGTAGGGTTCTATTGTTAGCTTACCAAATCAATAGGGTTACCCTATTGATTGTGTACCATTATTGTATTGGTAAGCCGTGTGGTACCCGGCAGAGTAGAATAGGTCACCCTCACTCTTACCGAGGTGTCGTAAAAGGCAACTAAGGTAAAGCTGCTGGCATGATCATCAGCACCCAGAGAAGGAAAACTCTGCATTTATATCAAAACCCTCGCCAACCCGTCTGCCAAGCGTGGTGAGTATGGCAATTACCCCTCATGTGATTGAGGGAGGCCCGTGCCCCAGCAATGGGGACTTAAATGGGCTGACGATGATTGTATTGGTAACCCTATTGATAGGGTTACAACCACTTAACGCATACTAAGGGTTAACCTACGACCTGTAAAACGAAAGAAATCAATCCGACCAAACGGCTGCCGCCGTTAGCGAGGTGCGCAATATTGATTAAAATGCTTTGCGCATAGAGATTAAAATAGCTTAATTGGTAGAATTGTAAAACCGTATCTTGATATGGTAAGCCTATTATTGGGTTTTCCGTGATGATAGCACTTACCGTAATGAATCGGTAAGCATATTGATGAGGTAAATCAACGATAGGCTTACCTCATTGATAAGCCTATCAAAAAAGCTATTGGAAAACCTATTGAAAACCCTAATAAGGGTAACCAGTTCCGGTCAGTAGTAAATAGATTGGGAACTTTAACTCGAACAAGTCGAGTTAAAGATCCCAATCTATTAAAAGATCGTAAAGATTGGAGTCTCTGATCCCTAACCGTTCGCATAGCTTGGAACCGCGGTTAGTCTCCGATTCCCTAACCGTTCGCACAACTTGAAGCTGCAGTTAGAGCCTCCTAAAAGTAATTCGATTCACAATAGATCTTATCACAGGTTCGGCAGCGCGGTTCGGCAGCGCCGCACTCGTCGCCTCGGATACAATGTTAGCATATTCTTACGTTGCGTGGTAAACATTCATCCAGCGAAAATTTAACAAAAAATAAAACGTTATGCAAACTCACCTGTGTATCGCGGCAAATGTTCCAAATACACTCACAAAAAATAATTACCATTTATTACTCCACTCAAGATACTAACACACGCAAAATAACATCGTTTTAAGGGAACTAGATGGTCTTGGCAAGAATTTTAGATTACATACATACATTGTGATATTATTTACCAAACAGTTTTGGTCTCTTTTTTACACAATTTGTACATAAAATATGATGATATTATGGTCTGACATGGTGCAAATTTAATGCTCCCGTTTACAGCCACACCAGATCGGGTGCTTTAATTCGGGCTGTATCCCTACACGAGGGCACTCACTTAAGCATCAAACTGTGGCACTACATCAATATAGTAGATACGAATAAATATGATGATATTATGGTCTGACATGGTGCAAATTTAATGCTCTCGTTTACAGCCACACCAGATCGGGTGCTATAATTCGGGCTGTATCCCTACACGAGGGCATTCACTTAAGCATCAAACTGTGGCACTACATCAATATAGTAGATACGAATAAATATGATGATATTATTGTCTGACATGGTGCAAATTTAATGCTCTCGTTTACAGCCACACCAGATCGGGTGCTATAATTTGGGCTGTATCCCTACACGAGGGCACTCACTTAAGCATCAAACTGTGGCACTACATCAATAAAGTAGATACGAATAAATATGATGATATTATGGTCTGACATGGTGCAAATTTAATGCTCTCGTTTACAGCCACACCAGATCGGGTGCTTTAATTCAGGCTGTATCCCTACACGAGGGCACTCACTTAAGCATCAAACTGTGGCACTACATCAATATAGTAGATACGAATAAATATGATGATATTATGGTCTGACATGGTGCAAATTGAATGCTCTCGTTTACAGCCACACCAGATCGGGTGCTATAATTCGGGCTGTATCCCTACACGAGGGCACTCACTTAAGCATCAAACTGTGGCACTACATCAATATTGTAGACAGGAATAAATATGATGATATTATGGTTTGACATGGTGCAAATTTAATGCTCTCGTTTACAGCCACACCAGATCGGGTGCTTTAATTCGGGCTGTATCCCTACACGAGGGCACTCACTTAAGCATCAAACTGTGGCACTACATCAATATAGTAGATACGAATAAATATGATGATATTATGGTCTGACATGGTGCAAATTTAATGCTCTCGTTTACAGCCACACCAGATAGGGTGCTTTAATTCAGGCTGTATCCCTACACGAGGGCACTCACTTAAGCATCAAACTGTAGCACTACATCAATATAGTAGATACGAATAAATATGATGATATTATGGTCTGACATGGTGCAAATTTAATGCTCTCGTTTACAGCCACACCAGATCGGGTGCTATAATTCGGGCTGTATCCCTACACGAGGGCACTCACTTAAGCATCAAACTGTGGCACTACATCAATATAGTAGATACGAATAAATATGATGATATTATGGTCTGACATGGTGCAAATTTAATGCTCTCGTTTACAGCCACACCAGATCGGGTGCTTATAATTCAGGCTGTATCCCTACACGAGGGCACTCACTTAAGCATCAAACTGTGGCACTACATCAATATAGTAGATACGAATAAATATGATGATATTATGGTCTGACATGGTGCAAATTTAATGCTCTCGTTTACAGCCACACCAGATCGGGTGCTTTAATTCAGGCTGTATCCCTACACGAGGGCACTCACTTAAGCATCAAACTGTGGCACTACATCAATATAGTAGATACGAATAAATATGATGATATTATGGTCTGACATGGTGCAAATTTAATGCTCTCGTTTACAGCCACACCAGATCGGGTGCTTTAATTCAGGCTGTATCCCTACACGAGGGCACTCACTTAAGCATCAAACTGTGGCACTACATCAATATAGTAGATACGAATAAATATGATGATATTATGGTCTGACATGGTGCAAATTTAATGCTCTCGTTTACAGCCACACCAGATCGGGTGCTATAATTCGGGCTGTATCCCTACACGAGGGCACTCACTTAAGCATCAAACTGTGGCACTACATCAATATAGTAGATACGAATAAATATGATGATATTATGGTCTGACATGGTGCAAATTTAATGCTCTCGTTTACAGCCACACCAGATCGGGTGCTTTAATTCGGGCTGTATCCCTACACGAGGGCACTCACTTAAGCATCAAACTGTGGCACTACATCATGAACCATGTTTTCTAAAATAAACATAATACAATAGAATAGTGCATGTGTACAATAGAATAGAAACTGATTGATAAATAAAGTAAAAACTGTTAGAATTACCTTCTTTTTTATAAGTTTTAGATATACACTTAAAACGAACCATCATTTTGAGTAGTTATCTAAGACCTTGAATGTAGAATTAATTTAATGAATGCACGACCACTGCACTGCTAGAATTATTCTCACAAATGAATAAAAGCCGATAGTCAGCATAATGTTCCCGGCGCGTGTAAGTCGAAAGATAAGGTGACTGCATACTGTACGGAATTGAGTTCGTGTTATAAAATACAAGTTGAGCGCAAGTACAAGGTTATATTTTTAGTATTTACAAACGAATAATTAATACGATATGTGTTTCTTACACGTAAACTATTATTGTTTTATAAAATAGTTTAGTTCTTTTATGTATGAAAGACAAATCAACCTCAAATTACAAATTATTTTCCTCTTTTTGAGTGTTATAATAGAGAAGTGGGGGATAATAAAAATATTTTGAATCAATAGAAGTAGGTAATGACTTTCAAATTATACATCAACTCATAGTAACCTTGCCACTTGTTATAAGTGCATTAAAAATGTTGCATTACCTGCTAAAATATCAACTACAAATTTGTATAAAATAGTAACAAGAAAGCTCGTAAACATTTTGACATATTAACCAGCTTGGTTGTGATATAAAAATATGCATATAAAATATTGGTTAACTAACACAGTGAAAACTGTCCTTTAGTAACGTACGGTAACACACAGAAATTATTTTGCTTACCAATTACTTCCAGGCTCACTCGCACATTCAAACATTACCTGCTAACGCAGCGAGAATGGGTATTATCATTTTGTCACCGTACACTGTAAGCCAAAGAATTTGAACAAATTACATGGTAACTATTATTGTATGACTAACTGAAAAAGAAGTTACTGGGCAGTTGATTTTGATACAAATAAATAAAAAATATAATAATTCAAACATCCTCTAAACATTTAGTACTCTCAGTTGTACAAGGAAACAGAAATCTTACAAAACACAGTGAAATGTACTATAAGCTACCTCTTCTAATTAATATTTAGGTGAAAGACATTTGCCAAATGAGGTACCTATATGGTTGATGTACTTATCAACTACAATTTTTAATTACCAAAAAAAAAAAAAAAAAAGCTTTCTACAATAAAACAAATAACCTTTTAAACCGTTTTCTTTGCTTTGAAGTGTACATGACGTATTCTTCATTGCGGATGGCTTCTATGTACACTATCCTAAATAGTAAATATCTGATTGTCACAATATGTTACCATCAGGCGAACCGTAAGCTTGTTTGCCACTATAAAAAAAAATATATGGTTTAGTAACTTTCAGACAAATACACATACACACATTATTAAATTATCATTTCAAGGAACTATAATTGTTATAAAATTTTTAGAATTCGATTCATTTTGTGTGGGATAAGTAAATAAAATAAATAAATAGATGCATAACCGACATGGCGTTTATATTTAAAATTTAAACTTCATTGGGTAGAGAATGTCTAGATGGCGGTGATTTTAATTTATTTTATGAATAACTCTAACAATTCAAGAATACGTTGTAACTTTCATTATAGTTACGTGTATTTGTTGATTTGTGTTAATTAGATGAACCATCATGTAAATAAATAAAATATTTTAAAGCAGGCAAAACCACGCGCGGTGCGTAGTGTTCCCACATTATTTACCGCGGCAGTACCTAAATATTAAATCGCTGACGAGCGATTACCTAAAGCTAGAACTTTCGGTAAGTAATTCGAGATAATTGTTTGTTTCAATATTGCTGGTTGGCAATATTTGAATGTGTGCAAGTGACTTACAGTGTTACAGTTTTAATGTGTGATTGAAAATGTTTGTATATATAATGAGCGTCAATTATATAGATCACCATTATTTTCTGTGATCAATATCTGATCATCCACGCTTCGTGATATTTATTCTCCGAGGAACACAGCAAGCTGAGATAATGTTCGTGAGTTTATTTTTTATTATCTTTTATTTCAACTATTTGGTTTGGGCGGCTGCGTCAATGTTTATTTGTTTTGACAGGCATTTACTCCAGATAAATGTCGCGGTCTTCGCACATCGGACTAATCTTCTAGTAAGTACATGTTGTTATAAGAATGTTTTTTGTTTGCAGGTCTGCTTCAACTTCTGAATCCCGGAAGAGAGTTCTCGCTGAGGACCTTTACGTGTCCGAGTCGGAGTATAGCTCGGGTGTAGAAGATCCATGGTAAATATTTTGTCAAATTCTTAAAACTAAACACTGGTTAATTGAGGTATTATCAAATAATTACCTTAGTTTAGTTACTAACATATTGTTGTTTTTGTTACAGCCCGCCGATAAAGCAACGCAAAGCCAGTAAAAAGGCCAACGAGGAGAAGTCGAAGCCAATTAGAAAGTCGAAGTACGTATGTTTCCTCCTCACAATATTTTAAACATGTTACTTAGAAGATTTGTTAAGTAATCAATCTTATAGTGTATAGCTGAAATGCATTTTGAGAGTTGGATCTCACTGCACCGATTATTTGTACTATTGTAATCTGTAAGGTGTAGATAAACGCTATACTTCTTGCCTGTCTTTTTATCATAGTGTGTGATGGTATAACTAGTCTATCATTGTGCGGTTTCTCCTTGTTTATTCAAGATTTTTTATGCTAGAGGCGGGCAAACGAGCAAGCGGATCACCTGATGGATGGTAATCACCGCCGCACATAAAAATCTGCGAGATCGGAGAGGTCGCTGATGCGTTGCCGGCCTTTCAGAAAGATTTTAATTAAAATCTTAATGTCTATCATTAATTTACAGGAGCAGCAAGTCGAAGGCGAACAAAAACGCCAACGTATTCGAAGAGTTGTTCGGAGACGCAGCCGAACCTACACCGCCGCCGCCACAATCAAAGTTGTGGTCGTCATTATCTCGGCGTGTAGCGGGCGGCATCAGTCGACGGTCGATACTGCAGACGGGCGGTGAATTTTTTGTAGACCTCCGAGTATTCGACACGTCGACTATTATAGATCTGGACTCGCGGGACCGCTCCGACAAGTGGAGCGGTTGTTTGCGGATTCGCCTCACCCCGGAGGATCCGCTGTGGTCCACAATAAAAACTATATTTAAAGACAGCAGTCGGCTGTTCCAGGGTGAGGCGACATTTTACCCCGATAATAAGAAATAGTTTTATTAAACTATTTCTTATTATCGATTGATATTTTTAAGTTAACATTTTTTTTTTCTGTTTAGCAAGTAGGTCACATAATCAGGTAGGTAGTTAATGTAACTTAGTAACAAGCACAATGGCTACATTGAGATCAATTTTTTGTTCAGTATGTCAAGCATCTATAATTAAAAAAGAATTTCCGGGACACTTGCGAAGCCTTGCCCACAAAAATAATACATTAATTAATTATGATGATGGAATTGAGACTGTTAATTCAGCTTTTAGAGGTCGTATAGTATCATATCGAATAACCCCCGACTGTGAATTCACTTCCAGCGGTGAGAAGTTGGCGATTACTTCACCTACTCACTTCATGCATTGTATTTCGTCTAAGTTACGGAAAGTGCTTGATTTGGCTATCGCGTCTCATATTAATATAAAGGTGAACTTTGAATTATTTGTTAAAGTTATTTTACCTAAAGACGATACGATGGAAATAAAATCATTTGCTACGGAAAATATTCCCATATTTTCGAACTATTCTTTTGACAACTTATTAGATAATATTTCAGGATTATTATGTAAAAAGATAGATGGATTTCAAGAAAAGGGGAGCGGGTGGTCTCTTTTGGATATACTTTATCTCGAATCTAATATAAACAAATATTCACCGCTCAGAGGTTCTAGCTATTTAGAATTGCCAAAAAAAATTAAATCAAAAAAGGCTTGCTTGAATATCAGAAACGAAGATGAATATTGTTTTGCTTGGACAGTTTTGAGTGCTTTATACCCAAAGGTGAAAAACGCCAGTCGAGTACAATCATATCCACACTTTAGCGATGTTTTGAATCTTGATAACATGCATTTTCCAGTTTCATTTAAAGACATTAAAATATTTGAGAAAAATAATCATGACATTAGCGTAAATGTTTATGGCTTAGACTACAAACAAAACATTGTTGGGCCATTGTATAAGACATTATTAAAAAAGAAAAATCACATCAATATGCTTCTGTTAGAAAATGGTATGAAATCACATTATTGTCTAATAAAAGATTTAACGAGATTAGTTCGAAGTCAGATTACAAAGCACCATGGAAAGTTGCACTTTTGTGATGAATGTTTATTGTTTTTTAAATCAAAACAAGATCAAGATAAACATATTTGTGGGGGTGTTGTTACGTTATTACCAGAAATTGGCAGTAAAATGCAATTTAAAAATTATCAATGTATGCAAAATGTTCCGTTCGTTATTTACGCGGATTTTGAGTCAATTTTGCAGCCATGTAATGAGAGCAAAGGCGCGCACACATTAAAAACACAAAAACATCTACCGGCGGCGTTTGCTTATTACATTGTTTGTAATTATGATAATTCACTTAACCGATTAGTGACCTATCGAGGGACTGATTCTGCGTCACAGTTCGTAAATCAATTGGAAAAAGATGTAAAGCGTATTTATAGTGTTATTAAATCAGCATCTGAAAATCCGGTTCCAATAATTTATAGCGATAAAGAACGATCTAGTTTTGAAAAGGCAGAGTACTGTTATTTATGCGCTAATTTGCTGATAGGAGATAAAGTGCGGGACCACTGTCACTTCACAGGAAAATATCGTGGTGCCTGTCACTCTTACTGCAATATTCAGTTTAAAATACCTTCGTTTATACCAGTATTCTTCCATAATTTATCGGGTTACGACTGCCATTTATTCATCCGTGAACTAAGTAGTTTTCCGGGTGAAATTAAAGTTATTCCCAAAAACAAAGAGAATTACATATCCTTCACCAAGTTTATTCAATTTTCAACTAATAATTTTATTGCAGTGCGGTTTGTTGATTCCTTCAAATTTTTAGGGACAAGTATCGAACAATTAGCTAAAAATCTACAACAAACTGACTTTACACATTTACGTGCTTATTGTAACAATGAAAATGAATTATTGTTGTTAAGTAGAAAGGGAGTGTACCCATACGATTACATATCAAACTGGAAGGTATATGAAGAGGAGAACTTACCGTCCATAGACAAGTTTTATAATAATCTCTCTAATGAAGCTATTAGTCAGTCTGATTACGAACATGCAAAAAAGGTGTGGAAATGTTTTGATATAAAGAACTTAGGACAGTATACTGATCTATATGTAAAGAGCGATGTATTGATATTAAGTGATATATTTGAAAAGTTTCGTAAAACATGTAAAGTTAACTACAACTTAGATCCTGCTTTTTATCTCACTGCGCCAAGTCTCAGCTTCGATGCTATGTTACTAAAGACAAAAGTAAAATTGGACTTGCTTTCAGATTTAGAAATGATTAGAATGATACAAAAGGGAATTCGTGGGGGTATTTGTCTGTGTTCTAAAAGATATGCTAAATCAAATAACCAATATCAGCCTGACTACGACCCCTCGCTACCAAACAATTTTTTAATTTATATGGATTGTAATAATCTGTATGGTTTTGCAATGTGTAGTTTTCTGCCATACGCAGATTTTAAATTTCTGAGTAGTAGGGAATGTGAACAACTTGATATCACTAACATTCCCAATGACAGTGATTATGGTTATATTTTTGAAGTTGACTTATATTACCCAGAGAATTTGCATGACCTACATAACGATCTTCCATTTTGCGCACAAAATTATACACCTCCAGGTGCAAAAAATATAAAATTAATTCCTAATCTATTTCATAAATATAACTATGTCATCCATTATGCTCATTTAAAAACCTGTCTACGACATGGATTACACCTCAAAAAAATCCATAAAGGAATATCATTCAAACAAAGCCCTTATTTAAAAGAATACATCGATTTAAATACACATTTGCGTCAAAGCACCGACTCCGCGTTTGAACAAGATTTTTTTAAATTATTGAACAATAGCATATTCGGAAAAACTCTCGAAGATACTGAGCGTAGAGTAGACGTAAAGTTAGTCACAAAGTGGAGAGATGAGCGAAATAAAACCAATAAATTTCATTCGGCAGAACAGCTCATATCTCGTCCTAACTTTCATAGTGCATCAATATTTGATGAAAATTTGGTGGCTGTTCAACTAAAACGAGAAAAAGTAGTTTTAAACAAACCTATATACATAGGATTTACAGTCTTAGAACTTTCCAAAAATCATATGTACGATTTTCATTATTCGGTCATGAAAAGGCACTACCAACACAATCTGTCTTTGTGCTATACTGATACCGATAGTCTTTTGTATTCAATACAGACGAATAATTTTTACTCAGACTTAAAACAACACTTTTTATCTTACTTTGATACAAGCAACTACAAAAAAGATAATCGTTTTGATATCATTCCTAAAAACAAAAAAGTTCCCGGTTTGTTTAAAGACGAGTTAGGAGGCAACATTTTGTTAGAATTTGTCGGATTACGCTCTAAACTTTACAGCATTAAAACGAGCAATAGTGAGATAAAAAAAGCAAAAGGAGTTAAAAAAAATGTTACCAAAAAACTACGGTTTTCTGATTATGTTAATGTATTGTCAACGGGTGATGAGATAAGAGGTAGAAACGTTCTTTTTAGATCGATAAAACATGAAATTTTTACAACAGAACAAAACAAAGTTGCTTTATCAAGAAAAGACGATAAACGATTCATTACAAAAGATAATATTTGCACTGTATCCTGGGGACATTATAATATTACTGTTTAACTTTAAGTCTTAATGTAAATAGACTAATGCTATGTACACAGGACGTCACGTGGAGTTACTTTTGTTGGATTTTGGACCGTCCTTATATCCAAGACACGAGTGCTAGTTTAGCACTGCGGGGGGTAACTTAACTTGACGCCGTCTGTACATTAAACTGATAGTTTTATAAATAATGTAATGGTTACCTATAAGTGTCATACTTAGTACATTGTGTAAAACCTTCTTTTAAGAAATAAATTTGCTAAACAGAATACCTCTTTTTTATTTTCTTATCCACATCTCATATTATAATTATTTTATTTATTTTATGGTAACTAGATTGAAGGGGAAACAGTGTTAAAATGTTTAACACAATTTAGTAAGTCACCTCACATGAGAACTTGTTGCGACATGATTAAGTAAAATACTGTAGGTACACGTGACAAATTTACCTATAAAGTAATTAGATGCTCCACGTGTAGTAAATTTGTACAAGAAATATTTACACATTTGCAGTTTGTGCAATCCATCAAACATGCTGAAATGCAAACTTAGCGGTTTTGTATTACGCAGCTTTACATTTAATAACGTCATTTGGTTCGCGGTCCTGCTGCAGATCGTACGTTACCTACATCGATTGTAAGTATAATTATTTCTTGATTTCGATTTTAATAATTAAGAACTTCATTTAAAACAAGGTGTTTTCTAAATTTACTTTCTATTTGTTACAGAAAATGGATAATTCTTCTGACATTATGTTCAGTCAGTACGCCCAGGACCCACTGGAAAACTTCACACAACAATATCAAGAACTCTTGGAACGCCGACCGAAGAAGCAACCAAGAAAACTCAGCCTTGCAAAGAAGAAAACGAACGTTTCTAAGTCGTTCGTCTTATGCAAAGAGAAGCGTGGATTAAAATTAATCCAAATTAAAATTCTGGACTTGCCGAATGACCTCGCATCGATGAACACTTCTGAGGAAGACGATCAAGACGTGGAACTCAACGCCCAGTACGTGGTACAAGATTCTGTTGATGAAATTTTGGACCTTACGCACGTTTTAGTTAGGAAAATATCAAAGAGACTATGTGGTGACATTGTATAGTATAGTATAATGAATTAATTGTTAAATATTCTAATTAATGTTTATTTTAAATATTATCAAAATAAAATGTAAAACTAGGTACTTGTATATAAAGTATTAATAAGTAATTGATAATAAATGATTTCGATTGAAAACCGTCTTTAATTGTTTATCTAAAAAAGTAAATAAAACTACAGTAATATAAAATATGTTTTTATTAAATTTATTATAGATTTATGCTATTTTCAGAACACCATTTTTTAATACATAGTACATTTTTTAAAGCACAATATTGCTTATCTCTGTGAGTAAAACAATTAAATGAATTTATATCTTTACAGTACATTTCGCATATATTTTTTAGATTACATATACCCTTATCACTTATATCTAGAATATTTTCATGGTCACATAGATCTTTTACCCATTTTATTTTCTCTTTACCCTTCACAATAATTTTTAAATCTTTCAAATACGGTTTTATTATTCTTTGAAATTCTCTATAGTCAATGTGTCCTTCACTCCATCGGAATCCTCTGTTTCTTTCTACCCACCAAACATGCTTCTTTTCTTCGAGAGTTAAAGTCGAGAATGGATATGGAGGTTTTATCAAAAATTGTTGGGTATGCTCTTGAGTGCTTATAGCCAATTCCTTTACTAAAAAATCATTATTCCGATCTTTGAAGCCTTGCAAGTCCACAATGACCGTATAATCATTCATGATAATTTCTTTACAATATTACTTAACGGTTTGTATTCAAATATGCAATCGTTCAGTATTAAACAGTAGGCAGAAGTCTGATCGGGTATCTCAGCATCGGTTTCTATTTCCAAGCATACGTCGATACACCCCTTCAAGGCTTCGTGTTGGCGAGAACAGTCAACAACGAATAAGGGAGCAATGTCTTTAAACTCTTTCAAACCCAACAACGGCTCAGGTCGACGTCCGTAATAAGACTGTTGAAATCTTGCATATTGATCGTATATTAATGAATATTTATTTTCAGCGAAACTAATGTTTAAGTTTTCGTATGGATAGTAGGTTGAATTAAGGTAAACTTTTACGTCACGTACAGCGCAATGATCGAATTCCGCCATTGACATGGTGGCATTTTGTTTACGATTCGTTTGTAAGGCAATCACAACCATTCGAGGTTTTTCAATCTGTGATGAAGTTTTAATAGACCAAGTATGTTTCCGGGTTTTAGGCATCAATGGATATTCGTACAGATCCCAATTACGAAATGCGACTGTTATCGCTCGATCTCTTTCTAAATGTTTTAACAAATTAATTCTTTCGCGGTCTGATACTTTGACATGCGGGACTCGCCAGACAATTTTATTTATTATTATGTCTTGAACAACTTCGCCAGCATTTAACTTTAAAGCATTAAGATTTGTGTTACTTCTTAAAAGAACTAATTCATGTTTACAATTCATAATGATTTTTTGGTAATCTTCTGCGAAACCTAACACTTTATTAAGTGGAATAGAGGCTGAAAATACACCATTGATTGTATTGGATATACCAGAAGGGGACCAACCCCAAACACTTGCACATTTAGACTCATTATCATTTAACGATAGATATGATTTTATTGTGGTTGTGATACCTGCATTTTTGATTCTATCTATTTCAATACCGTTTATTTCATAACGGATGTCTTGAAATAAAAATAAGGCAGGATTGTTAACAAAATGTACATTTGATACTCTTTCCTTTTCTTTTGTTGTACTGTTGTGTTTGTATACATCAGCTCTGCCCTCAATATACAAACTGCTGAGCGCAGGTAACACGTACAAATCTTGCTGATTAATCGGTATCCGTATTTCATCATTCTTGTTGAAACTTGTCACATATGGTTTGTATGAATGAAATTCAAAACTTTCAATGCTGTTGTCATGTGACGGAGATTGAGCGATATTTAAAACGTTCATTTTGTCAATCCAAGTATCTTTAAAAATGCTTTATTTTTTTTGGTCAGCTTCTTCTTAGGGTAATGTAGTGCTCTTTTGTGCGATGTTCTCCTTGAACTGATTTGATTTCGAGAGGTAGCAGAGGTTTTATTGAAATTTAACATTTTTTCCTGAAGTGTAAATACAGCTGGATCTCTTCACCACGTAAATTAATTTGTTTATTTTTTTCGTCTAACAATCTTATATTGATAGAACTTATTGAACTTTGATTGACAGGAAAGTAGATTAAGTTTTTAGGTATTTCTATTATTCGATAACCAGGTGGTACATTCGGCACAAATTCATAAATTATATGACTTGCTTCTCCGTTCACAAATGACCCGCTCACAATATCACATTCGATGCGTATTATGGTTGTTGGTAAAATGTTGACAGGATATTGAGATTCAGTTTTTATATTCGATTTTACAGCTTCAAGACCAAACCCCAAAATCTTACCAATCGAATCTGTTTTATCGAAATAAACATCTTCTGAACAATATATACATGTTTTTAAAGTATTGTTGTTAGCAGTTAATTTCAATGTAGCATTTTTTATGTTGCTCTGAAGATAATCACAAATATCTTGTAATTCATACGATCCTTCGGGTAGTTTTATCACTTCATCATTTCCATAATAAAATTTATTGTTTCTTTCATCTATATTGGGAATAGAGTTGAATGTAGAAAAATACAGAAGACCGCACTCATACTCCCCACTTAATTCTAATGTAGGAGAGTAGTTTGTTGTTGAATAAGCGTCTCTACCAGTTATCGACACAGTGAAAGACATGTTTATACTGAACACGATTCTTTATTTTATCCATTATTTAAATGCTTTTTCCAATAGTTTTTTAAAAAAGTTAAACAGAGATGACCACAATTTATAGCGTCAAACTTTTGATACCGTACAATATTATAACTAATTGACATGTTTCTTAAATAATTTCTTAATTCTAATGGGGGTTTTAAGTCGCCAAAACTATCAAAGTATTCACAGTAGTTGTTTTGTTTGATGTAGGCTACCCAGTGTGTTCCTGGACTATCAGAGCTATCCAAATTAAGTACAGCACATTCTATTTTTCTTGGCTTCAATGGAAGTGTATCTCTCATAAATACTCCCCGAAAATATGGAATGTCAGTAGCATGTTCTAATATATCTAAATCTGTTAGTGCACGTCTAGGCAGCCGTTTAACTAGTTTTTTGAAGGGTTCAAATATAAACCGGCACCCTTTTTATGAGGTTTAATGTACAATCCTTTGCCAAGAGCCACTGCTTCCATTGTTCTGTTATGACGTTCAGACTCTAGAAGACTTTTCTGAGCTGCTTTGGAGTCATTCACTGCTTTTGCTATACCGGCTGCTCCACCTGCCAAAGAACCCAAAGCCGACAAGCCTGCAAAGATTGGGATTAAAGGTAATAGTCCTCCACATTTTGGCAGAGGAATACAGCGCGGCAACTTGGTTCCTTTTTTATTTTTGAAGATTTTTTTTGCTGCAGCACATGCGTATTTAATAGCTGTGTGACTGCCTTTGGTTTTTAACTTTTTTAGTTGAGATTTAATTTTGTTAACAGCTGCCATAAATGAACGAGCACCCGTGCCAGCCTTGAGTTTAGCTTTCATAGCATTTTTGACTATCCATGATGCAACTTTTTCACCCTTTTTAGCATCTTTAGCTTTCAATCTTTTCCGAGCCATTTCCATAAGTTCTTTATCAGCCTTTCGTCGAACGTTTAAATCGTTGTCGTTGTAAGCAATATCGTGATACATACAAGCTTTGTCTAAATTATTTATACCTCTGTCTCCCCTTTTCAAACGTTTCTGTAGCTTTGTTCCAGGACCACAAAATTGATATCCAGGTAAATGTAGCTCGAACGGTAAATGGTTAATCACGCTGTCTATAATACCACTTCCCCCCTTCATTGATATCGTTAGAATGAATAGATTTGGATTAAAGTTATATTTATATGTTTTACAAAACAATCTCATTCCTGTCTATCCAACTGTTTTCTTCGTTGCTGAGGCCCAGCCATTTCACAAAATATTTATTACCTTTTCTTTTGATAATCTTCTCGATAAGGTAAATATCAGGATACTTAGTTTTTTGTAATTCGTACTCATAAAAAGTCCCTAATATAACCTGCTTATGCTTATCTTCCAAATGATAAGTTGGTGGGTTTGTATCATTTACCTTTACTACTGTAAATACTTCAGTTGACCAGTTGGGAGTATAACCTTTGTAAAAGTCTGCTTTAAATTTGCTAATACGTAAATGATCACCAACTTGAAACTTGGGTTTCAAGTGTTTTCGATTTCTGTACGCCTTACTAATATTACACAATACAACCTTTTCATTTGCCTTATTTACATCTTTGGGCTTAAATTTTGTTATGCGATGAATAGTGCTGTTATAGTTCTCTATCACAGTATTTAATAATTTACCCACCCATCGATAACAGCCGTATAAACTGAAAAGTTTGAAGATGTGTGATTTTAGAGTGCGTATGACTCGCTCTACGATAGATGCTTTCTTCACGGAGTAAGTAGAATAATGGTTTACATTATATTTTTGTAACAGTTGACCGAAGATATCATTATAAAACTCTTTGCCCAAATCTGTTTGCAAATATTTAGGTTTTCTAGATGAATTTTTAAATATCTGGTGCATAGCGTTGACAACACAGTTTTTTTCTTTCGATTTTAGGGAACTTGTCCATACATACTTTGACAATGTATCTATCACTACCAATATGTATTTGTAGCCTTTATTAAAGTTTGAATATTTTTGTAAATCTATGAGGTCGGCTTGCCAAAGATCATCGATTCCTTTTATAACTGTGCAACGACGTGGGAAATTTCTTCTGGCTGATTTGTGAAGTTCATCAATTATGTCCTTTTTGCTCATTTTTCTTTATTTTTACATGAATTAGATTATCTATTTCAGACTTTGAATAAAATGATTTATTCAAATGGTCTGTTGTAAAGGTTTCCAAATTCTTCAAATGTAATTTCAGTTCCAGCTTAATTTTCTCAACATCATTTCTTAATTCTTGAACCGTTTTGTCTAAATAAGCTTTGTTAACTGCTTCGTCGTCTTCAGTTGGATATGATAACCCTTTTAATTTAGAAGATTTTAAATCGTAGTGTCCGGTAACAGATTTCACCAATGTTTCATTGTAGTTTCCAATGTATTCTGTCAATCGTAAACGTTTATGGACATGATGACCAAATTTATCTATGTTCATTGCTGTCTTGATGGGTTGACTCTTAAAAGAAGACTACTCAATTTTCCAGGTTTCTTCTTTATATGTTCTACATTTATGATACCAGCTTCATGAAGTTCCGAAATAATTGCAATTATTTCGTTATTTACGCCAGTGTTACCTGCTTCCCAAGATGCAAGTAGTAACTTTAATCGTTCAACTAATTCGTTTGGATCATCCCAGTAAACTAGATCAGTATCTGATTTCACTGTCTTTAAAAGTGAAATTCCTTTACCTTGTGGAATACTTTCAACACTTGTAGTTGGATTTCTAGAGAATTTGAACAAAGGCTTAATTACATTCGTATATTTAAATCCTTTGTTGCTGTTAATGGGTTTTGATGATTCGCAATTACGACGATGAGCATTGGTTTCTATTAGAAGTAATTTGTAATATTGTAAATCATCATCTGTTACTACATCTAAATTTGGTTTCTTTTTGAACAAAAGTTCTTTTAAGCCATCAGTTTTTTTGACAGTAAGTGTTCCTATTTTAAGAATACCACCGTCGTCATAGACACGAGTTTTCCCGAGTAATAATTTACCTCGTTCATTTCTGACTCCAAATGGAACATCTTTCATTACTTCAGACGATGTTGACCAAGACAGTGATTGATTTTTAAGACTTGGCGAGGACTGTAGAGATTTGAATGATCCTTCGCTAATGTTATGGTCTTCGGACGGTGACACAACAAGGGTTTTGTTGTAATTGTATTGCTCTTGTTCATCATCTTCATCTTCCTCACTAGCAGATTCATTATAATCTTCATCAGAGACAAACAATGACTGATTTTCGTCTTCAAATGACTGATTATTGTCATTTTTAATTTTTTTCATCACTGGTTCACAGTGTTCTTCTACCTTAAGAGGAGGGTCATATTTTTTATTTGTCAACAGTGTTAGAGGATCAACAATTGGTTTTAATATTGTTTCTAATGTTTTATTGTTTGTATTTTCAATATCTTTTATCATGGCAACTTTTCTTTTAACAGCTGCTGCTGATTTCACTATTTGTTCTTTAAGGTTTTTCTCCATTTCGAAGTATTCCGCTCGGTTTCAAACCATGAATGAGACTGGTTAATAGATAACACAACCGTCTTTTATGTATGTTCCTCTATCACTATGAAGGTATCAAAAGCCAATCGGTAACATCCGTTATTTTTGCCACAATCCTTATTAATAACAAGATAGCTGAATGGTTTATTCCAAACGGTTGAGCACATCTCACGGAATTGGGACCATGACATGTCTGATCCAACATGTTCTTCATAAACATGCTTCAAATTAATGTCATCTTGTTTAAATAGAATGACGAGATTAGAATTGTCCCGTACAAGTTGTTTTGGTATTTTCGTGTAAGTTTGATTGATGTAAAAACAATCTATATTTTTATGACGTCCCATGGCGAAATAATCTCTAATGTTGTTTTGATTCTCACAAGCAACGTCGTCGAAAATAATAATTGAATCAGGCAAAGCATCATGGGGGCTTAAAATTTCTCCATTATGATTGTATTTATTAAATGATGTTCCAGGTACCATATTCAAAACCTTTTCAAGATATAAATATTTAGGTTGATATAAAGACTTTGAATACACATAAAGGTTACGGAATCTTGGTCCATTTTTATGCAATAATAAACTTATTACTAAATTGGTTTTTCCACTATTAGATGGACCGCACACAATACAACGTATTGTACTTGGTAATAAATTTCCATGCCGTCGAGGGACATTAGATGATGCAGGACAGATGCAATCTAATTTAAGTGATTCTTTTTGTTTAACAAACTTCATGATTTCGGTTTCAGCGCGAGTGCAGTGTTGCATTAGTAACAATTGAATGAGCTAAACTTACAATATCATCGTTTTAAATGTACTTTCAGGAAGTACAATGCTAATAAATGTTCTGTTATCAATGGTTACTTTGATGCTGAGTTATTGGATTTTCTAATAATCAACTGAAGTTGCATAAGATACATCGGAGACTCTAAAGGAGGCTCTAACTGCAGTTCCAAGCTGTGCGAACGGTTAGGGATCAGAGACTCCAATCTTTACGGTCTTTTAATAGATTGGGAACTTTAACTCGACTCGTTCGAGTTAAAGTTCCCAATCTATTTACTACTAACGGTTTTTCCCGACCAATATTTTTTTATGTAGATAGGTGGCAGACTAGCAGGCAGATCACCTGATCGTAAGCTTTTGCTGCCGCCCTTGGACACCCACGAAACCAGTAGAGTTACAAGTGCGCTGCCAACCTTTTAACTCCCCTTTCCCCTGCCGAAACACAGCACAATGCTGCTTGCCGCCGGTTTTGTCTTGATATTTTTAAATCTTAATTTTGATATAATTATCTTAATTTTTATATACCGTAGGAGAGCCACGCGGCATGAATATATCGTGGGAGAGCCACGTTCCGGCATGAATTATACCGTGGGATAGCCACGTTTCGGCATAAATAGGCCGGCTCGACCGGAGTGATACCACGGCCTCACAGAAAACCGGCGTGAATCAGCACTGTGCTGTGTTTCGCTGCAAGGATACCGCCAGGCCAATCCGGCCCGGAGGCCCACTTCGGGGTAAAGGGACGTTTAAAGGTTGGCAGCGCACTTATGACTCCACTGGTGTCGCGGGTGTGCATTGGCGGCGGCAATCACTTACCATCAAGGGATCCGTCTGCTCGTCTGCCACCCATCACATAAAAGGAAATAATAAGCATCGTCAGCCCATTTAAGTCCCCACTGCTGAGGCACGGGCCTCCCTCAATCACATGAGGGGTAATTGCCATACTCCCCACGCTTGGCAGACAGGTTGGCGAGGGTTTTGATATAAATGCAGAGTTTTCCTTCTCTGGGTGCTGATGATCATACCAGCAGCTTTACCTTAGTCGCCTTTTACGACACCTCGGTAAGAGTGGTGGTCTATTCTTCTCTGCCGGGGACCACACGGCAAATAATAATAATAATAAAAAACGGGTGGCGGCGCCACTGGTCAGTAAAAAGGCATCGTGGTAAAACACCGTCATATCATATGATTCTTAGTTATACCTACCATTCTAGGATAAAGATAGGTCAAATCGGGCCGTATCTTTAAATTTAAATTATAACCACTTCTTTGAACTTACGAACATTAGGTATACAAGTAGATTTGATTTCAAAAATGAATACAAAACCTTAGTATACAAATATCAATATAATATTCAGATTATGAAGATTATTATGTTAATTTATATAATAGGATTAAACATCCAAAACGAAATCGCAAACGAAATAAACCTTTTCATTCTTATTAATTTTCACCAAATAAACCTTTCACATCGCAAGTCCTATACAAATACTTAAAGCTGCTAATTAATGAAACACACGAAATTAATTATGTTTTAATTAACAACAGTATTTTGCTGTTATTTCAAACCATCGTCAGAGATTCTGGAATTGTTACAGACGTACCAATCAAAATTGGAGCTGGTAAAATTACCTGCTTTGTGTAAACACTTCAGCTTATTATCAATCTTATACACCCAAACACTTAACCACACACAGTTTCTCTCCATATCTCTCTCTTACACACACACACACACACACACACCCACACCCACACACACACACACACACACACACACCCACACATACCCACTCACAGGCACACAAACATACATACACACATTGAGCAAAGAGTAAATAGTAATTACTTCCTTTCACAAAATTGTTTATGCTTTTTTCTCATAGTTTATTTTCTTTGTTAATCATAAAATCTCGTAGATTCGCCATTTATGTAATTAGCCTTAGCTAACCGTAAGGGAAGAAGCGAGCCATGCCTATTACAAGTGTCTATGACAACTTACTTACTTATTTCAATAGTTTTGTGTTACAATGTAACAAGAACTTTTGAAATAAATGAAATTAAATTTATATTTATTTATTTATCTTGCTCGTGGGGGAACTATGCCCTGGCACGAATGGACGTCCCCGACCAAAAGGATACCAAGGCCTCACAGAAAACTCGTGACGCAGCGCCTGCGTTGGATTTTGCCAAGTGAGTGTGGGTACTTTGGGCCCAAGCCAGGATAAAGGAGAGTCAAAAGATTAGCAGCATACTTGACTCCACTGCCCATGGGCGGCGGAAATTGCTTACCATCAAGTGAGCCGTCTAATTATAATGCATTTCCAATCGTTTTACAAAATTTTGCGTATTACCCGGTACATACATACTTACTAACTCATATATATATATATATTAACATCCATAGATAAAAACATTTTCCTCAAAGAACATAGGGCAAAATGTTCAGAAAATATTCGCCCTTTTCCCCAGAACAATTGGCGTTTTTATCTTGAAATTTTGTGTCATCTTTTTTTAAGTGTCATTTGTATCGGAAGTTTATTTTTTTTTTCGCAATTTCAAGTTCATTTTCTTTGAGGGAAAATGTTTGTTTTCAGCGTTATACTCGTACTTTTGTTGTAAATCACGGTGTGTATTCCCGATTGCTAGTAGCAAGGCTTTCAAAACACCCAGCGCCATCTATTGGTACGGATTGGAAATAAAATCTCCGTACATATTTTACATAGACTGAGCGCGCTTGAAGGCGCGTCTATACAGGGAGTCTGGTAATTACAATAAAGCAGCTGCCGTCTGACTTTTGCCCTGTCGTGAAACGTTGCCATTGGTCCAAGGATTGCGGGTTTATCCCCGCACAGTACAAACATTTGTATTTATTTACAAAAGAAAGGTATTATCATCATCATCATCATCATTAGCAACCCAAACTCGTCCACTGCTGCACATAGGTCTCCCCTAATGCACGCCATTGCTCCCATATTTCGGCCACTTTCATTCAGCCCACACTACCCAGCCTTCGAATGTCATCATCCCATCTTGTCGCAGGGCGTCCAACACTACGCTTACCGAGTCGCAGTCTCCACTCAGGGACTTTACGGCTTCAACGGCTGTCAGTTCTGCGGTTAATATGACCAGCCCACTGCCACTTCAGTTTACTAATTCGGTGGGCTGTGTCGGTGACTCTGGTTCTCTGTCGGATTACATCATTTCTGATGCGGTCCTTCAGAACAAGAAAAGTATAATATGTATATATTTTTAATCCCACTGTTGGTTCTGATATCCGTAACACAGGAGCTTGAGCAACCTATCTCGGAGTCAGATTAATGTATGTAATGTTGTGAAAAGACCAACTGAACCATGGTTATACGATTCAGAAACTATCCGAAACATTCAGGTTTCTTTACAACGTTTTGCCTCACCGCTGAGCTGATAGTAGTACATTTGGAAAATCCAGAGGTCTTTTTGTAATTAGCATACACCCTAAATCCTGATCTAAGCGTACCGACCTACTCCAGTTTTTTTTTATTATGAACTGTAGGCTAACGCTTGACCACAATCTCACCTGATGGAAAGTGACGATGAGGTCTAGGATGTAACGCGTTCACCTAGAAGATGCCTGTTCACTCTTGCCTTAAAGATGTCCAGATTGTAGTGGTCCGAAAAACAGACCTTGGCAAGGAGTTTCATTCTTTAGCTGTCCGCATTATGAACGTGGAGGCAAATTGCTTCTTGCGGATAAGGGGCAAGCCAACAACGTATGGATGGAACCCCTCGCCGCGCCTTGTTGTCCAGTGGTGGAATGGGCTAGGTGGGATCAAATTATGCAGAACCTCCGCACACTCACCGAAATGAATCCGGTAGAAGACTGAGAGACTTGCCACATGTCTGTGGTGGTCAAGGCTCTGCAAGCCAGCCCCTAAGAGTACGTCATCACCGATAAGTCTCTTCGCACGGTTTCCGACCGAAGAGACGCTTTAGACGCATCCGGGAATTACACGCTGAGATGAGAGACTGGATTTTATTGGACAACCACTCATGCTTGAAAGAGTATATGTATATTTGATGTTCATATCCCTAGTCTCGTCTAGTTTAAGGTGAGGTATTGATGTAACTAGCGCCGTCAGTAGATTTGTATTAATTGTTGCACACTCGTCCACTGCTAGACATAGGTGTCCCCTAATGCACGCCACTGCTAACGATTTTCAAGTTGTGAGATGTGTCTTTGTACAATGAAAATGAATTTTCCTTTTTTTTCAACAAAATTATGATACATACAAAGACAAATCATGTTTATAAAGGACAATATGTGCTTATACAAACATTTTGTTGCTTACAAGACGTCCAGTTTACTTTGTCCTCACACAAAACTAAGATAACCTGTATCGGGAAGGCCTGGCATGGAATTAAAAATTAAGATTAAGGCGCATCTTAGTCACATAGTGCTTGGAAACAAAGTTTACCAAAATCTCTTATTATTGCCCTAAAGTGCACTGCCTTTCCAGGAAGAAATTATGACATAATTTTGTCTCAAAAATTTCATAACTACTTTTCTTTTATGGATTCATAGATGTAAATGTAAAGTATCAGCCTATATACTGTCCCACTGCAGGGCAAAGGCCTCCATCATAGAAGCCAAGTTATCGCTACTATGATGGAATTAGGCTTAATCACCACGCTTGCCAAATGCGGATTGTTGATCACAAACCCGAGCTATGTTCGAAAAATTCGAAATATAGTTTTCGCTCGACCCGGGAATCGAACCCAGGACCCCGAGATCACGGCCCGGTACTTAAACCACTAGACCAACAGGGTGTTCATAGATGTACTATTTTTTTAAATAAAAATCTATTTGCAGCTCTAGTTCGTCGATGCGTCAAGCCCTGAAGTATGCCTGAAGCTCGCATGTATCCCTGCCCTTGCATTCAAATCAGTGAATCGCATACATTGAGGTTAAATTGAGTTAAAGTGGTAGAAATGCTATTCGTACTTGCCTCGGTTAAAATGTTTAACATATGCCTTTTTTTTTCAACTGGTAACACTTGTCATAAACTAATTCTTGGGATTCTTTGAGGCTAGGGATCAAAATTTATGGCTGGATGATATTCATAAGGTTTTTGAATTTTAATCTAGTAGTTTTAGTGACGTAGGACGGAAAGCCGAGCGCTACAACCCAGGA
The DNA here is from genome assembly GCA_019059595.1 of Marasmia exigua. Lineage (NCBI taxonomy): Eukaryota > Metazoa > Arthropoda > Insecta > Lepidoptera > Crambidae > Marasmia > Marasmia exigua. The sequence continues at coordinate 25,553,407 of CM032475.1, forward strand.
CTCGAATCGATTTAGAAAGTTTTGTTTTCCCAAATTTGGATCAGATTCAAATCGAACCAGCGAATCGAAACAATCTATAGCCTGTGCCCATCGAGTTTTTATTTTATTTTTGAGTTTTTTTTTGTAATTTAACATTCAATTGTTTTTTTACAAGCCTTTTATTTAGTTTCACCTGTCCCGTTTGTCCTGTCGTTCTGTAAATCAATCTTGCAACTTAAATTTGATCCACTGCCCGGTTTCCGATGAGCTGAATTTGAATGCTGTATAAACGTATGCAATGCAATGTTATTGTGACGAGATCCGATCTGATGATGGAGCTGGAAGGTGGCCATAGGAACTCCGTAAATTAGATGATGCAACCCTATCGAGTTTGAGCTCATAGATTCGTCTTGACAAGTACTTTGATACTGTTGGTATCCAGGTCTTATGATGGAGCGCGAAGGTGGCCATAGGAACCCTCCGTAATTAACGATGCAAACACTATCGAGTTTGAGCTCATTGATAGTCTTGACGGTACTTTGATACTATATGGGTAACCAGGGTCTGATGTTGGAAGTTGTGTAAGGTGGCCATAGGAAACTCCGTAATTAAACGACGCAACCCCATCGGTTTTGGGCTCATTGGATTAGTCTTGACGATACTTTTATACTATATGGTAACCAGGGTCTGATTGGGAGCCGAAGGTGGCCATAAGAACTCCGTACTTAACGACGCAACCCCATAGAGTTTTGTCTCGTTTGATTCGTCCATTGACGAGTACTTTTGATACTATAATGGTAACCCAGGGTCTGATGTTGTAGCCGAGGTGGCCCATAGGAGAACTCCCGTATTAACGACGCAACCCCATCGGTTTGGTCTCGTTTGATTCGTCTTCACGATCTCTTGCTTTCGTCCCATTTTAATTCTATATGATTGATTGGCTTGGAGTGATCCAATGCCCAAGGTGAGCACGTGCCGAGGCTGAATTGTAATGAGGTGTATAACTGTCTTGCCGCTAACGTTGCGCTAGAGGGTACCAGGGCGAACCCTGTTTTATATTGTAGCCCTTAGTCCCTCTACAACGGACCTCTGTGGGATGGACGCGTTATTTGTCTTAACTCGTGGGAATACAATGAAGAAAACAGAAACAACTACACAAAAAACGACGTTTAGAGAAGTCGAAATTGAAAGAGACAGGAAAATTGCTAATGAAGCGAATGTCCACAGCGGCAAAGCTAAGCGTTAAACTAATTTAGCTACTGCCTATATCTGTGGATTATGAAGCCTTTACTCGGTTGAAATCTGGTCTGTTTCTGGAGTCCCTGCAGCGATGCAAGTCGATTGGCGATATAATCCAGGTGATTATATTCCTGTATGATGCCGCTACTATGTCCATCCAAGTACATTATCATCAACAAGTCCTATACCACTGCATCGAGGAGTGAGACAAGGGGACTTCCTCCCCGAAATTGTTTCCCAAATGCAATGGAGGATATGGTTCAGCGCTGAACTGAATAGACGTGGCATCAACATCATGCGAACCCATCTTCTCTCACCCCGCGTTTGCAGACACTGGTCCTAATGGCGAAACGCTGCAGGCCTGCACAGATGCTGAATGACCTGCTTAACTCTTCTAAATGCATCGGCCTACGGATAGACTTGGACAAAACAAGGGTCATGTTCAATGAACATAGTTCTATTCTACCGAAACCGATTTTTACAATTCACGGTGCCGTCCTTGAAGCTGTTCAAAAATCGTATACCTCGGCAGACTTTGCAATGGGGTAAAAACCACTTCGAGGATGATGGTGAAGAGGAGAACCAGTTAGGTTGGGCAGCATTTGGAAAACTACGTACGTCCGTGTCCTTCGTATCGTCGATAACCACAGTGCCTAAAGACGAAAGTCTCTCATCATGCGTCCTACCCGTCATGAGCATACACCGTTTTAGCAAGCTTAATGGCAGTGGGCTGCCATAATTAGCCGCAGAACCGACAACCGATGGGTAAACGAGTTCTAGAGTGGAGACCGCGTCTTGGCAAACGTAATGTAGGCGCCCTCTGGCTAGGTGTGGGGACGTATCTGCGCAGATGGCTGTGCAATAGCAATGGATGAGAGAGCCATGGTAGTCACTGTGGCGAACAATTGGAGAGGTCTACGCCAGCAAGTGGACTGCGATAGGCTGATGATGATGATGATGATGATGATGCCTACTAAACATAAGAAAACGATCGGTTAGAACAACGCACACATAGGCGAATACCGACAGAATACATGCACAAGAGAAATAGAAAAACGGAATCTCTAGAACAACGCACATATAGGCAAGATATCAATAGAGATAAATACACATATCATCATCCTCATCAGCCCATTTATTTAAACGTCCATGTGCTGTGCCACGGGCCTCCCTCAAACACATGAGGTGTTAATTTGCCATAGCTCACCACGCTTGGCAACGGGTGGCGAGGTTTTTTGATATAAATGCAGAGTTTTCTTCTCTGGTGCTGATGATCTGCTTGATATCGTTTGGTCCCCGGCAGAGTAGAAATAGCCACCCTCACTCTTACTGAGGTACCGTAAAGGCGACTAAGGTAAAGCTGCTTGTCATGATCATTCACACCAGAGACACAAGAGAGAAGAAAAAAAATCGAGGTACTACAAAGTTTAAAAATAAAATTAACGAAAAAAACCTTTGTTAAAAACAATCTTTTATTATTGTTTGTAAAATGAACTAAAAAGTTAAAAATAAATTAACTCTAAAAAGAAATCATAACACTTTGTAAACTCGATTGTACCCTTACGACAATAACGTCCTTCGTGTAGGACAAATACTTCTCATAGTTGAACAATTATTTAATTTTAACACTTAAAAACTTTTCACTCATACATAATTATTCAATCTCATCCCCCCTCTGTATCATAGTCTCCATTTTAAATAGAAGCGTGTTACATTTAATATAACACAACATTTGCCCAAGCTATCACAATGTACCCATAACAACGGCCCCTTTCATTTATATATGGGGACTTATGATAGAGGGGGATGAGATTGAATAATTATGTATTGTGAAAAGTTTTAGTTTTTAAATTAACTAGTTTTGTTCAATATGGAATTTATTTTGTCCTACACGAAGACGCTTTTTGTCGTAGGGTACCATCAGTTACCAAGTTTATATTTCTTTTTTAGAGTTAATTTTATTTTTAACTTTTTAGTTCATTTTATACACAAATAATAAAAGCTTGTTTTTAAAAAGGTTTTTTTTCTTTAATTTTTTTATCGAGGCTTCTTTGTAGTTTTAGTTATTTGACTCGTCTCCTGTTTTTGGTATTCTATGCCGGTCCTTTTTGCCCAATTAGCCATTTACCTTTCGCTAATCCATTTTTGAATTATTTACTGCCGCGGCACAATGATTATTAAATGCCTTGTACAATTGTGTTTTATATTCGCGAGTTGTAATTGCATCTGTATAAAACTATTTCTTTATAATTAAAAAGCTGGTTGCGAATTACCAAACGGAATCATGGTCTACACGTTGTCAGACACCAAGCGTGCAAGATTTTCCATTCCTATGTTATTCCGTCTCCGCTGAATCTAATGATAGTTCATATCTAATGATTTCCTAATTTGTAGAGTTAGTATTGGATAAATGATAGTCCACTGGTAAGATTCACTAAGGGAGTTTTATCTAGAATAGCAAGAATAGCATAACAGGAAGGCTAGACACTAATGGTGAATATGGTGGCGAATGGTGTAAGTGAATACACGCTATGGTAACGATTATGGTTTTAACACTAAGTACCAACAATATTAATAATAAATCGCATAAAACAACCGCGAATTGGAGCATATCGGGTCAAATTACAGTA
>CM032476.1:0-59999 GCA_019059595.1 Marasmia exigua
TTTTGGCGTTAAGCCTTATCTCGGGTCGGTATATCGGATTTGCAAAAACATTGATCGACAGGCAAAGTAAGATGCTTTTCTAATATATTTCCACCAGGCGACTCGGGAAAACGATATAAAACATCGTATCACTAAACTTAAATTTTTGGCGTACAACGCATACTTCAGGTCGATATCAAATATGGTCATAATCGATCTACAGCAAAGTACGTGCTTTTTGTATGTTATTTCGACTTGACGACTAAGAAAACGATATAAAACATCATATCATATGGAAGTTTGAATTTTTGGCGTAATGCATACTTCAGATCGGGATCTCGACTATGGGTCATAATCGTCAATACAGCAAAGTATGAATGCTTTTGTATGTATTTCGACTTGACGACATCAGAAAAAACGATATAAAACATCGTATTAGTAAAGTTAGTTTCCGGCGTAAAGGCATACTTCAAGTCAGGATATCAAATATGTTCCATACTCGATTTTACAGCAAAGTAAGATGCTTTTGTTGTATTTCGCGGGTTGACGACTCAGAAAAACGATATGAACATCGTGTCATACAGTAAGTTTTCGCGTAAAGGCATACCTCAGTCAGGATACAAATATGGTCATAATCGATCTACAGCAAGTACGATGCTTTTTGTATGTATTTTCGATTGACCACTCAGAAAAACGATATTAAACATCATAACGTGAAGTTGAATTTTTGGCGTAAGGCATACTTCAAGGTCGGGATATCGATATGGTCCATAATCGATCTACAAGCAAAGTATGATGCTTATTTTTGTATGTATTCGACTTGACACTACAGAAAACGATATGAACATCGTATCAATAAGTTGAATTTTTGTGCGTTAAGCCTTATCTCGGTCGGTATTTCGGATTTGGTCAAAATTATCTACGCAAGTTAGATGCTTTTCTTATATATTTCCACTAAGGCGACAATCGGGAAAACGATATAAAACATCGTATCAGTAAAGTTTAATTTTTACGTAAAGGCATACTTCTGGTCGGGATATCAAATATGGTCATAATCATCTACAGCAAAGTACTATTCTTTTTGTATGTATTTCGACTTGTCGACTCAGAAAAACGATATAAAACATCATAACAGTGAAGTTGACTTTTGGCCTAAAGGCATACTCAGGTCGGGATATCAAATATGGTCATAGTCGATCTACAGCAAAGTACGATGCTGTTGTATGTATTTCGACTGACGACTCAGAAAAACGATATAAAACATCATAAACAGTGAAGTGATTTTGGGTACAGGCATACTCAGGTCGGATATCGAATATGGTCATAATCGATCTACAGCAAAGTACGATGCTTTTTGTATGTATTTCGCCTGGGCGACTCAGGAAAACGATATAAAACATTCTTCAGTGAAGTTGAATTTTTGGCGTAAAGGCATACTTCAGTTGGGATATCGAATATGGTCAAATCGGATCTACAGCAAGTACGATGCTTTTTGTATGTTTTTCGACTTGATGACTCAGAAAAACGATATAAAAACATCGTATCATTAAATTCAATTTTTGGCGTTAAGCTTATCTCGGGTCCCCGATAGCGGATTTGGTCAAAATTGATCTCAAGCAAAGTACGATGCTTTGTATTGTTTTCGACTTGGCGATTCAGAAAAAACGAGATAAAAAATTCGTATCAGTAAAGTTTCCTAGTTTTCGCCGTAAAGGGCATAAACCTCAAGGTCGGGATACCAAATTATGGTATAATCGATTTACAGCAAAGTAAGATGATTTTGAATGTATTTCGACTGGGGCGACCAGAAAAACGATATAAAAACAAATAACAGTGAAGTTGAATTTTTGGCAAGGCCATACTTCAGGCGGGATATCAAATATGGTCATAGTCGATTACAGCAAAGTACGAGGCTTTTTGTATGTATTTCGACTTGACGACTCAGAAAAACGATATAAAACATTCATAACAGTGAAGTTGAATTGTTGGCGTACAGGCATACTTCAGGTCGGGATATCGAATATGGTCATAATCGATCTACAGCAACAGTAAGATGCTTTTTGTATGTATTTGACTTGACGACTCAAAAAAACGATATAAAAAAACATCTATCAGTAAAGTTTAGTTTTCGGCGTAAAGGCATACCTCAGTCCGGGATACCAAATATGGTCATAATCGATGTACGCAAGTAAGATGCTTTTTGGAATGTATTTCGACGGCGACTCAGGAAAACGATATAAAACATCTAACAGTTAAGTTGCAATTTTTGGCGTAAAAGCTACTTCAGGTCGGATAGCGAATATGGTCATTATCGATCTACAGCAAGTACGATGCTTTTTGTATGTATTTACACTTGACGACTCAGAAAAACGAATATAAAACATCAAACAGTGAGTGAAGGTTTGGCCTAAAGGCATACTTCAGGTCGGGATAATCGAATATGGTCATAATCGATCTACAGCAAGTACGATGCTTTTGTATGTATTTCGACATTGGACGGACTCAAAAAAAACGATATAAAAAAATCGTATCAGTAAAGTTTAGTTTTCGGCGTAAAGGCATACCTCAGTTCGGGATACCAAATATGGTCATAATCGATTTACCGCAAAGTAAGATGCTTTTTGAATGTATTCGACGGGCGGACTCAGGGAAAACGATATAAAACATAATAACAGTAAGGTAAATTTTGGCGTAAAGGCATACTCAGGTCGGGATATCGAATATGGTCATAATCGATCTACAGCAAAGTACGATGCTTTGTAGGTATTTCCACTGACGACTCATGAAAACGATGTAAAACATCATAACAGTGAAGTTGAATGTTTGCCTAAAGGCATACTTAGGTCGGGATAACCGAATATGGTCATAAATCGTCTACAGCAAAGTTACGATGCTTTTTGTATGATTGCGACTTGATGGATCAGAAACGATATAAAACATATAACAGTGAAGTTGAATTTTTGGCGTAAAGGCATACTTCAGGTCGGGATATCGAATATGGTTAACGATCTACAGCAAAGTACCGCTGCTTTTCTTATGTATTTCGACTGACGACTCAAAAAAAAAAACGATATAAAAACACCGTATCAGTAAAGTTTAGTTTTCGGCGTAAGGCATTACCTCAGGTCGGGATACCAAATATGGTAATAATCGATTACAGCAAAGTAAGAGCTTTTGAATGTATTAGACTGGGCGGACTCAGGAAAACACGATAAAAAAACATTCATAACAGTTAAAGTTGAATTTTGCGTAAAGGCATACTCAGGTCGGGATATCGAATATGGTCATAATCGATCTCATGCAAAAGTACGATGCTTTGTAGTATTTCCACTGACGGACTCAGAAAAACGATATACAAACATCATAACAGTGAAGTGAATGTTTGGCCCTAAAGGCATACTTCAGGACGGGATATGAATATGGTCATAATCGATCTACAGCCAAAGTACGATGTTTTTGTATGTATTTCGACTTGACGAATAAGAAAAAACGATATAACACATCATAAAACAGTGAAGTTGAATTTTTGGCGTAAAGGCATACTGCAGGTCGGGATATCGAATATGGTCATAATCGATCTACAGCCTAAAGTACGATGCTTTTTGTATGTATTTCGGACTTGACGACTCAAAAAAACGATAAAAAACATCGTATCAGTAAAGTTAGTTTAGGGTAAAGGCATACCTCAGGTCGGGATACCAAATATGGTCATAATCGATTTACAGCAAAGTAAGATGCTTTGAATGTTTTTTCGACTGGGCGACTCAGGAAAACGATATAAAAAATCGTATCAATAAAGTTGAATTTTTGGCCGTTAAGCTATCTCGGGCGCGGTACATCGTCTTTGCCAAAAAATTGATCACAGCAAAAGTAGATGCTTTTCTATAATTTCCCACAGGCGACTCGGGAAAAAACGATATAAAACATCGTATCACTAACTTAATTTTTGGCGTACACGCAAACTTCAGGTCGGAATATCAATATGGTCAAATCGATCTACAGCAAAGTACGATGCGTTTGGTAGGTATTTGGACTTGACGACTAAGAAAAACGATAAAAACATCATACAGTGAAGTTGAATTTTTGGCGTAAAGGAATACTCAGATCGGGATATCGAATATGGTCATAATCGATCCTACAGCAAAGTATGAGCTTTTTTATGTATTTCGACTTGACGACTCGAAAAACGAGATAAACTCGTATTATAAAGTTTAGTTTTCGCGTAAGCATACTTCAAGTCAGGATATCAAATATGGTCATAATCGATTTCAGCAAAGTAAGATGTTTTTGTTGTATTTCGGGTTGGACGACTCGAAAAACGATATGAAACATCGGTCAGTAAAGTTAAGTTTTCGCGTAAAAGGCACATACCTCAGGGTCAGGATATCAAATATGGGTATAATCGATCTACAGCAAAGTACGATGCTTTTTGTATGTATTTCGACTGACCAATCAGAAAAAACGATATTAAACATCATAACAGTGAAGTTGAATGTTTGGCGTAAAGGCATACTTCAGGTCGGATATCGAATGATGGTCATAATCGATCACAGCAAAGTATGATGCTTTTTGTAGGATTTCGACTTGACCATCAGGAATAACGATATAGACATCGTATCATAAAGTTGAATTTTTGGCGTTAAGCCTTATCTCGGGTCGGTATATCGGATTGGTCAAAATTAATCTACAGCAAAAGTTAGATGCCTTTCTTATATATTTCACTAGGCGAGGGGGGGGTGGGGGGTGGGTCTCGGGAAAACGATATAAAAACATCGTATCAGAAGTTGAATTTTTTACGTAAAGCATACTTTATGGTCGGGATATCAAATATGGTCATAATCGATCTACAGCAAATACGATGCTATTTTGTATGTATTCGGACTTTCGACTCAGAAAAAAACGATATAAAACATAATAACAGTGAAGTTGAATTTTTTGGCCAAAGCATTACTCAGGTCGGGATATCAACTATGGTCATAGTCGATCTACAGCCAAAGTACGATGCTTTTGGTATGTCATTTTGACTTGACGACTCAGAAAAACGATATAAAACATCATACCAGTGAAGTGAATTTTGGCGTAAAGGCATTACTTCAGGTCGGATATCGAAATAGGTCATAATCGATCTACAGCCAAAGTTACGCCGCTTTTTGTATAGTATCGCCCTGGGCGACTCAGAAAAACGATATAAAAAATGTATCAGCTACAAGTTTTAGTTTTCGGCGTAAGGCATACCGCAGGTGGATACAAACTATGGTCATTAATCGATTACAGCAAAGTAAGATGCTTTTTGAATGTATTTCGACGGGCGACTCAGGAAAACGATATAAAACATCGTATCAGTAAGTTGAATTTTTGGCGTTAAAGGCATACTTCAGGTCGGGAATATAATATGCGGCATAATCGCTCTACGCAATAGTACGATGCTTGTGTATGCTTTTTCGAATGACGATTCAGAAAAAACGATATAAAACATCGTTATCAGTAAAGTTTAGTACTTCGGCGTAAAGGCATACCTCAGGTCGGGATACCAAATAATGGTTCATAATCGATTGACAGCAACGTAAGATGCTTTTTGAAGTATTTCGACTGGGCGACTCAGGAAAAGGATATAAAACATCATAACAGTGAGTTGAATTTTGGCCGTTAAAAGGCATACTCAGGGTAGGGATATCGAAATGGTTCATAATCGATCTACAGCAAAGTACGATGCTTTTTGTATGTGATTACACTTGACGACTCGAAAAACAGATATAAAACATCATAACAGTGAAGTTGGAATTTTTGGCGTTAAGACTTATCTCGGTCGGTATATCGGATTTGGTCAAAATAATTACAGCAAAGTTAGATGTTCTTCATATATATTTTCATAGGCGACTCGGGAAAACGATATAAACCAATGTTCAGTAAAGTTGAATTTTTTACGTAAAGGCATACTTCAGGTCGGGATATCAAATATGGTCATAATCGATCTACAAGCACAAGTACGATGCTGTTGTTATGTATTTCGCACTTATCAAACTCAGAAAAAACGATAAAAAAACATCATACAGTGAAGTAGTGAATTTTCGGCCTAAAGATACTTCAGGTCGGATACAAATATGGTCATAGTCGATTACCGCAAAGTACGATGCTTTTTGTAGTATGTCGACTTGAAGACTCAGAAAAAAGATATAAAACATCCTAACAGTGGAAGTTTGACTTTTGGCGTACAGGCAACTTCAGGTCGGGATGTCGAATGGTCATAATCGATCGACAGCAAAGTACGAGCTTTTGTAGGTATTTCGCTGGGCACTCAGGAACCGATATACAAACATTTATACTATCAGTGAAGTTGAATTTTGGGAAGGATACTTCAGGTGGGATATCGAATAGGGGTCATAATCGATCTACAGCAAGTACGATGCTTTTTTGATGTTTTCGACTTGATGACTCAGGAAAAACCGATATTAAAACATTAGGTATCTTAAAGTTCAATTTTTGGCGTTAAGCCTATCTAGGGTCTGATATCGGATTTGGGTCAAAATTGCATCTACAGCAAAAAAGTACGATGCCTTGTTGTATTTTTTCGACTTGGGCGATCAGAAAAACGATATAAAAAACATCGTATCAGTAAAGTTTAGTTTCGCCGTAAAGGCATACCTCAGGTTCGGGATACCAAATATGGTCATAATCGATTTCCTACAGCAAAGTAAGATGCTTTTGAATGTATTTCGAATGGCGTACTCAGAAAACGATATAAACAGTATCATAAACTTAAATTTTGGCGTACACGCATACTCAGGTCGGAAATCAAACTTTATGGTCATTAAATCGATCTACGCAAAGTACGCTGCTTTTTGTATGTATTTCGACGTTGGAACGGGACTAAGAAAAACGCTACTATAAAACATCAATCAGTGAAGTGAATTTTTAGGCCGTAAAGGCATACTAGATCGGGATAGAAGAATATGGTCATAATCGATTCTACAGCAAAGTATGATGCTTTTTGTATGTATTAGACTTGAGACTCAGAAAAACGATATAAAACATCGCTATAGTAAAAGTTTAGTTTTCAAGGCCGCTAAAGCATACTTCAAGTCAGGATATCAAATATGGTCATAATTCGATTTACAGCAAAGAGATGCTTTTTGTTGTATTTCGGAGTGACGGACTCAGAAAAACGATATGAAACATGTGTTCAGTAAAGTCTAAGTATTCGCGTTAAAGCATAACCTCAGGTCAGGAATCAAATATGGTCATAATCGACTACAGACAAAGTACGATGCTTTTTGTATGTATTTCGACTTGACCACTCAGAAACAACGATATAGAGACATCATAACAGTGAAGTTGAATTTTGGCGTAAAGGCACTTACTTCAGGTCGGGATATCGATATGGTATCATCGATCTACAGCAAGTATGAATGCTTTTGTATGTATTTCGACTGACCACTCAGGAAAAACGATATAGAAACATCGTAATCAATAAAGTTGAATTTTTGGGCGTGAACCTTATCTCGGGTCGGTATATCGGAGTTGGATCAAAATTAATCTACAGCAAAGTTAGAGTCTTCTTATATATTTCACTAGGCGATCGGAAAAATATAAAACATATTATCAGTAAGTTGAATTTTTTACGTAAAGGCATCTTGGTCGGGATATAAAATATGGTCATAATCGATCTACAGCCAAAAGTACGATGCTTTTTGTATGTATTTCGGATGTGACTCAGAAAAAACGATATAAAAATCATAACCAGTGAAGTGGAATTTTGGCAAAGGCATACTTTCAGGTAGGGATTATCAAATATGGTCATATTCGATCTACAGCAAAAGTACGATGCTTTTTGTATGTATTTGACTTGAACGACTCAGAAAAAACGATATAAAACATCATAACAGTGAAGTTGAATTTTGGCGTAAAGGCCATACTATCAGGTCGGGATATCGAAATTGGTCATAATCGATCTACAGCATAAAGACGACGCTTTTTGTATGTATTTCGCCTGGCGGAGCTCAGAAAAACGATATAAAACATCGTATCAGTTAAAGTTTAGTTTTTCGGCGTAAAGGCATAAACCTCAGGTAGGGATATCAAATATGGTCATAATCGATTTACACGCAAAAGTAAGAAGCTTTTTGAATGTATTCGACTGGGCGACTCAGGAAAACGATATAAAAATCAGTATCAGTAAAGTTGAATTTTTGGCGTAAAGGCAACTTCAGGTCGGCGATATTAAATATGGTCATAAATCGATTCTACAGCAAAATACGATGCTTTTTGTTGTTTTTCGACTTGACGATTCAGAAAAAAAAACGATATAAACATCGTATCAGTAAAGTCGTAGTCTCGGCGTAAAGGCATACATCAGGTCGGGATACCAAATATTGGTATAATCGAATTTACAGCAAAGTAAGATGCTTTTTGAAGTATTTCGACTGGGCGACTCAGGAAAACGATATAAAACATCATACCAGTGAGTTGAATTTTTGGCGGTAAGTCATTACTTCAGGTCGGGATTATCGAATATGGTCATATCGATCTACAGCAAAGTACGATGCTTTTTGTATGTATTTTTCCACTGACGACTCAGAAAAACGATATAAAACATCATAACAGTGAAGTTGAATTTTTGCGTTAAGCCTATCCGGGTCTCGGTATATCGGGATTGGTCAAAATAATTACAGCAAAGTTAGATGTTTTCATATATATTTTCACTAGGGCGAATTCGGGACAAACGATATACACATCGTACAGTAAAAGTTTAATTTTTACGTAAAGGCCCTATTCAGGTCGGGATATCAAATATGGTCCTAATCGATCTACGCAAAAGTACGATGCTTTTTGTATGTTATCGACTTATCCAACCCAGAAAAACGATATAAAACATTAACAGTGAAGTTGAATTTTGGGCCTAAAGGCATACTTCAGGTCGGGTATCAAATATTGTCATAGCTATCTACAGCAAGTACGATGCTTTTTGTATGTAGTTCGACTTGACGGACTCAGAAAAAGATATAAAAACAACATAACAGTTGAAGTTGAATTTTGGCGACAGGCATACTCTCAGGTCGGGATATCGAATGATGGTCATAATCGATCTACAGCAAAGTACGATGCTTTTTGTTATGTATTGCCTGGGCGACTCAGGAAAACATATAAAACATAATTATTCCGTGAAGTTGGAATTTTGGCCGTAATAAAGGCATAATTCAGGTCGGGATATCGAATATTGGTCATAATCGATCTACAGCAAAGTACGAGCTTTTGATGTTTTTCGATTGATGACTCAGAAAAAAGATAAAAACAGTCGTATCATTAAAGTTCAATTTTTGCGTTAAGCCTTTTACTCAGGGTCGGTATATCGGAGTTGGTCAAAATTGATCTACAGCAAAGTACGATGCTTTGTATGTTTTCGACTTGGCGTTCAGAGAAAAACGATATAAAAACATCGTATCAGTAAAGTTTTTTAGGTTTCGCGTTAAGCATACCTCAGGTCGGGATACCCAAAATATGGTCATAATCGATTTACAGCAAAGTAAGAGCTTTTTGAATGTATTCGACTGGGCGACTCAGAAAAACGATCTAAACATCATAACAGTGAAGTTGAATTGTTGGCACTAAAAGGCATACTTCAGGTAGGAATATCAAATATGGTCATAGCGATCTACAGCAAAGTACGATGCTTTTGTATGTATTTCGACTTGACGATCAGAAAAACGATATAAAACCTCAAACAGTGAAGTGAATTTTTTAGCGTACAGCACCCATACTTCATGTGGGAATCGAATATGGTATAACGATCTACAGCAAAGTACCGAGCTTTTTGTACAGTATTTCGACTGACGACTCAAAAAAAAACGATATAAAACATCGTATCAGTAAAGTTTAGTTTCGCGTAAAGCTACCCTCAGGCGGGATACCACATATGTCATAATCGATACAGAAAGTAAGATGATTTTTTTGAAAGTATTTCGACTGGGCGATCAGGAAAACGATATAAAACATCATAACAGTGAAGTTGACTTTTTGGCCGTAAAAAAGCATACTTCAGGTCGGGATATCGAATTATGGTCATATCGATCTCAGCAAGTACGAGGCTTTTGTGTATGTATTACACTTGACGACTCAGAAAAAACGATATAAAACTCAGAAAGTGAAGTGAATGTTTGGCTAAAGGCATACTTCAGGTCGGGCTATCGAATATGGTCAATCGTCTCCAGCAAAGTACGATGCTTTTTGTATGTATTTCGACTTGACGGACTCAAAAAAACGATTATAAAACATCGATAGTAAAGTTAGTTTCGGCGTAAAGGCAACCTCAGGTCGGGATGACCAATATATGGTTCATAATCGATTTACAGCACAAAGTAAGATGCTTTTTGACTGTATTTCGACTGGGCGACTCAGGGAAAACGATATCAAACCACAAACAGTGAAGGTAAAATTTTTGGCTAAAGGCATACTTCAGGGCGGGATAATCGATTATGGTCATAATCGATCTACAGCAAAGGTACGATGCTTTTTGTTAGTATTTTCCACTTGACGACTCAGAAAAACGATGTAAAAAAATCATAACTAGTGAAGTTGAATGTTGGCCTAAAGGCATACTTCAGGTCGGGCTATGAATATGGGTCTAATCGATCTACAGCAAAGTTCGATGCATTTGTAGTATTTCGACTTGATGACTCAGAAAAAAACGATAAAAACACATAACCAGTGAAGTGAATTTGGCGTCAAGCATACTTCAGGTGGGATATGATTATGGTCATAATCGATTACAGCAAAAGTATCCATGCTTTTTGTATGATTTCGACTGACGACTCAAAAAAACGATATAAAATAGTGAAGTAAAGTTTAGTTTTCCGCGTTAAAGGCATACTCAGGCGGGATACCCAAATATGGTCATAATCGATTTCACATGCAAAGGTAAGATGCTTGAATGTATTATAGACTGGGCGACTCAGGAAAAACGATAAAAAACATCATAACAGTAACGTTGAATTTTTGGTAAACGGCATATTCAGGTCGGGTATCGAATATGGTCATAATCGATCTACAGCCAAAAGTACGATGCTTTTGTAGTATTCGACTTGACGAATCAGAAAAACGATATAAAAACAGTATAACAGTGAAGTTGAATTTTTCGGCGTAAAGGGCATACTTCAGGTCGGGATACCAATATGGTCATAATCGATTACGAAAGACGATGCTTTTTGTATGTATTTACACTTGACGACTCAGAAAAACGATATAAAACAATAACAGTGAGTGAATGTTTGGGAAGGATACTTCAGGTCGGGACTATCGGAATATCGGTCATAATCGATCTACAGCAAGTACGATTTTGCCTTTTTTTTGTATGTATTTGATTGACGACTCAAAAAAACCCCGTGTGATATAAAACATCGTATCAGTAAAGTTAGTTTTCGCGTAAAGGCCATACTATGGTCGGGATCACCAATATGGCTCATAATCGATTTACAGCAAAGTAAGAGCTTTTTGAATGTATTTCGACTGGGGGGACTCAGGACAAACGATATAAAACATCATAACAGTGAAGTTGAATTTTTGGCGTAAAGGCATCACTTCAGTCGGGATATCGAATATGGTCATAATCGTATCTACAGCAAGTCGATGCTTTGTATGTATTCCACTTGACGACTCAGAAAAAAACGATATAAACATCATAACAGTGAAGCTTGATGTTGGCCTAAAGGCATACTCAGGTCGGGATATCGAATATGGTCATAATCGATCTACAGCCAAAAGTACGATGCTTTTTGTATCGGTATTTCGAATTGAAGATCTTCAGAAAAACGTATAAAACATCACACAGTGAAGTTGAATTTTTTTGCGTAAAGGCATACTTTCAGCTGGATTATCGAATATGGTCATAATCGATCTACAGCAAATGTACGAGCTTTGTAGTATTTCGACGACGACTCAAAAAAAAACGATATAAAACTATCGTATCAGTAAAGTTTTAGTTTTCGGCGTAAAAGTCATACCTCAGGTCGGGATACCAAATACGGTAACTAATCGATTTAAGAAAGTAAAGTAAGATGCGTTTTTGAATGTTTTTCGATGGGTACGCAGGAAAACGATATACAACATCGTACCCGTAAAGTTGAATTTAAGGCGTTAGGCCTTATTCTCCGGGTCGGTATATGGATTTGGTCAAAGATCTACAGCGAAAGAAGATGCTTTCTAATATATTTCCATAGCGGACTCGGAAAACGATATAAAAACATCGTATTTAGTAAAGTTAAGTTTCGGCCGTAAAAAGCAGAACTCAGGTCAGGATATCAATATGGTCTAGTCGAAGCTACAGCAAAGTACGATGTTTTTTTGTATGTGTTTTCGACTTGTACGGACTCAGAAAAACGATATACACTCATAACAGTGAAGTGAATTTTTGGCTTAAAGGCATACTTCAGGTCGGGATATCGAATATGGTCATAATCGATCTACAGCAAAGTATGAGCTCTTTGTATGTATTTCGACTTGACGACTCAGAAAAACGATATAAAAACATCGTACCAGTAAAGTTTAGTTTTCGGCGTAAAGGCATACCTCAGGTCGGGATACCAATATGGTCATAATCGATTTACAGCAAAGTAAGATGCTTTTTGTATGTAATTTCGACTTGACCACTCAGTAAAACGATATAGAACAGCGTATCAATAAAGTTGGAATTTTTGGCGTTAAGTCTTATCTCGGTCGTGTATATCGGATTTGGTCAAAATTAATCTACAGCAAAGTTAGATGCTTTTCATATATATTTTCACTAGGCGAACTCGGGAAAACGTATAAAACATCGTATCAGTAAAGTTGAATTTTTTACGTAAAGGCATACTCAGGTCGGGATATCAAATATGGTCATAATCGATCTACAGCAAAGTACGATGCTTTTGTATGTATTTCGACTTATCAACTCAGAAAAACGATATAAAACATCATAACAGTGAAGTTGAATTTTTGGCCTAAAGGCATACTTCAGGTCGGGATATCAAATATGGTCATAGTCGATCTACAGCAAAGTACGATGCTTTTTGTATGTATTTCGACTTGACGACTCAGAAAAACGATATAAAAACATCTATAACAGTGAAGTTGAATTTTTGGCGTAAAGGCATACTTCAGGTCGGGATATCGAATATGGTCTAATCGATTTACAGCCAAAGTAAGATGCTTTTTGAATGTATTTCGACTGGGCGACTCAGGAAAACGATATAAACTATCGTATCAGTAAAGTTGAATTTTTGGCGTAAAGGCATACTTCAGGTCGGGATATCAAATATGGTCATAATCGATCTACAGCAAAGTGCGATGCTTTTTGTATGTATTTCGACTTGACGACTCAGAAAAACCGATATAAACATCATAACAGTGAAGTTGAATTTTTTGGCGTAAAGGCATACTTCAGGTCGGGATATCGAATATGGTCATAATCCATCTACAGCAAAGTACGATGCTTTTTGTATGTTTTTCCGACTTGACGTATTCAGAAAAAACGATATAAAACATCGTATCAGTAAAGTTTAGTTTTTCGGCGTAAAGGCATACCTCAGGTCGGGATACCTAATATGGTCATAATCGTTTTACAGCAAGTAAGATGCTTTTTGAATGTATTTCGACGGGGTTACTCAGGAAAACGATATACAACATCGTACCCGTAAAGTTGAATTTAAGGCGTTAGGCCTTATCTCGGTCGGTATATCGGATTGGTCAAAATTGATCTACAGCGAAGTAAGATGCTTTTCTAATATATTTCCACTAGGCGACTCGGGAAAACGATATAAAACATCGTATTAGGTAAAGTTAAGTTTTCGGCGTAAAGGCATACCTCAGGTCAGGATATCAAATATGGTCATAGTCGATCTACAGCAAAGTACGATGCTTTTTGTATGTGTTTCGACTTGACGACTCAGAAAAACGATATAAAACATCATAACAGTGAAGGTTGAATTTTTGGCGTAAAGGCATACTTCAGGTCGGGATATCGAATATGGTCATAATCGATCTACAGCAAAGTATGATGCTTTTGTATGTATTCGAACTTGACGACTCAGAAAAACGATATAAAACATCGTACCAGTAAAGTTTAGTTTTCGGCGTAAGGCATACCTCAGGTCGGGATACCAAATATGGCCATAATCGATTTACAGCAAAGTAAGATGCTTTTTGTATGTATTTCGACTGACCACTCAGGAAAACGATATAGAACATCGTATCAATAAAGTTGAATTTTTGGCGTTAAGCCTTATCTCGGGTCGGTATATCGGATTTGGTCAAAATTAATCTACAGCAAAGTTAGATGCTTTTTCATATATATTTTCACTAGGCGACTCGGGAAAACGATATAAAACATCGTATCAGTAAAGTTGAATTTTTTACGTAAAGGCATACTTCAGGTCGGGATATCAAATATGGTCATAATCGATCTACAGCAAAGTACGATGCTTTTTGTATGTATTTCGACTTATCAACTCAGAAAAACGATATAAAACATCATAACAGTGAAGTTGAATTTTTGGCCTAAAGGCATACTTCAGGTCGGATATCAAATATGGTCATAGTCGATCTACAGCAAAGTACGATGCTTTTTGTATGTATTTCGACTTGACGACTCAGAAAAACGATATAAAACATCATAACAGTGAAGTTGAATTTTTGGCGTAAAGGCATACTTCAGGTCGGGATATCGAATACGGTCATAATCGATTTACAGCAAAGTAAGATGCTTTTTGAATGTATTTCGACTGGGCGACTCAGGAAAACGATATAAAACATCGTATCAGTAAAGTTGAATTTTTGGCGTAAAGGCATACTTCAGGTCGGGATATCAAATATGGTCATAATCGATCTACAGCAAAGTACGATGCTTTTTGTATGTATTTCGACTTGACGACTCAGAAAAACGATATAAAACATCATAACAGTGAAGTTGAATTTTTGGCGTAAAGGCATACTTCAGGTCGGGATATCGAATATGGTCATAATCCATCTACAGCAAAGTACGATGCTTTTTGTATGTTTTTCGACTTGACGATTCAGAAAAACGATATAAAACATCGTATCAGTAAAGTTTAGTTTTCGGCGTAAAGGCATACCTCAGGTCGGGATACCTAATATGGTCATAATCGTTTTACAGCAAAGTAAGATGCTTTTTGAATGTATTTCGACTGGGTTACTCAGGAAAACGATATACAACATCGTACCCGTAAAGTTGAATTTAAGGCGTTAGGCCTTATCTCGGGTCGGTATATCGGATTTGGTCAAAATTGATCTACAGCGAAGTAAGATGCTTTTCTAATATATTTCCACTAGGCGACTCGGGAAAACGATATAAAACATCGTATTAGTAAAGTTAAGTTTTCGGCGTAAAGGCATACCTCAGGTCAGGATATCAAATATGGTCATAGTCGATCTACAGCAAAGTACGATGCTTTTTGTATGTGTTTCGACTTGACGACTCAGAAAAACGATATAAAACATCATAACAGTGAAGTTGAATTTTGGCGTAAAGGCATACTTCAGGTCGGGATATCGAATATGGTCATAATCGATCTACAGCAAAATATGATGCTTTTTGTATGTATTTCGACTTGACGACTCAGAAAAACGATATAAAACATCGTACCAGTAAGTTTAGTTTTCGGCGTAAAGGCATACCTCAGGTCGGGATACCAAATATGGCCATAATCGATTTACAGCAAAGTAAGATGCTTTTTGTATGTATTTCGACTTGACCACTCAGGAAAACGATATAGAACATCGTATCAATAAAGTTGAATTTTTGGCGTTAAGCCTTATCTCGGGTCGGTATATCGGATTTGGTCAAAATTAATCTACAGCAAAGTTAGATGCTTTTCATATATATTTTCACTAGGCGACTCGGGAAAACGAGTTAAAACATCGTATCAGTAAAGTTTAGTTTTCGGCGTAAAGGCATACCTCAGGTCGGGATACCTAATATGGTCATAATCGATTAACAGCAAAGTAAGATGCTTTTTGAATGTATTTCGACTGGGTTACTCAGGAAAACGATATACAACATCGTACCCGTAAAGTTGAATTTAAGGCGTTAGGCCTTATCTCGGGTCGGTATATCGGATTTGGTCAAAATTGATCTACAGCGAAGTAACATGCTTTTCTAATATATTTCCACTAGGCGACTCGGGAAAACGATATAAAACATCGTATTAGTTAAGTTAAGTTTTCGGCGTAAAGGCATACCTCAGGTCAGGATATCAAATATGGTCATAGTCGATCTACAGCAAAGTAAGATGCTTTTTGAATGTATTTCGACTGGGCGACTCAGGAAAACGATATAAAACATCGTATCAGTAAAGTTTAGTTTTCGGCGTAAAGGCATACCTCAGGTCGGGATACCACATATGGTCATAATCGATTTACAGCAAAGTAAGATGCTTTTTGAATGTATTTCGACTGGGCGACTCAGGAAAACGATATAAAACATCGTATCAGTAAAGTTTAGTTTTCGGCGTAAAGGCATACCTCAGGTCGGGATACCTAATATGGTCATAATCGATCTACAGCAAAGTACGATGCTTTTTGTATGTATTTCGCCTGGGCGACTCAGAAAAACGATATAAAACATCGTATCAGTAAAGTTTAGTTTTCGGCGTAAAGGCATACCTCAGGTCGGGATACCACATATGGTCATAATCGATTTACAGCAAAGTAAGATGCTTTTTGAATGTATTTCGACTGGGCGACTCAGTAAAACGATATAAAACATCGTATCAGTAAAGTTGAATTTTTGGCGTAAAGGCATACTTCAGGTCGGGATATTAAATATGGTCATAATCGATCTACAGCAAAGTACGATGCTTTTTGTATGTATTTCGACTTGACGACTCAGAAAAACGATATAAAACATCATAACAGTGAAGTTGATTTTTTGGCGTAAAGGCATACTTCAGGTCGGGATATCGAATATGGTCATAATCGATCTACAGCAAAGTATGATGCTTTTTGTATGTATTTCGACTTGACGACTCAGAAAAACGATATAAAACATCGTACCAGTAAAGTTTAGTTTTCGGCGTAAAGGCATACCTCAGGTCGGGATACCAAATATGGTCATAATCGATTTACAGCAAAGTAAGATGCTTTTTGTATGTATTTCGACTTGACCACTCAGGAAAACGATATAGAACATCGTATCAATAAAGTTGAATTTTTGGCGTTAAGCCTTATCTCGGGTCGGTATATCGGATTTGGTCAAAATTAATCTACAGCAAAGTTAGATGCTTTTCATATATATTTTTACTAGGCGACTCGGGGAAAACGATATAAAACATCGTATCAGTAAAGTTGAATTTTTTACGTAAAGGCATACTTCAGGTCGGGATATCAAATATGGTCATAATCGATCTACAGCAAAGTACGATGCTTTTTGTGTATTTCGACTTATCAACTCAGAAAAACGATATAAAACATCATAACAGTGAAGTTGAATTTTTGGCCTAAAGGCATACTTCAGGTCGGGATATCAAATATGGTCATAGTCGATCTACAGCAAAGTACGATGCTTTTTGTATGTATTTCGACTTGACGACTCAGAAAAACGATATAAAACATCATAACAGTGAAGTTGAATTTTTGGCGTAAAGGCATACTTCAGGTCGGGATATCGAATATGGTCATAATCGATTTACAGCGAAGTACATGCTTTTCTAATATATTTCCACTAGGCGACTCCGGAAAACGATATAAAACATCGTATTAGTTAAGTTAAGTTTTCGGCGTAAAGGCATACCTCAGGTCAGGATATCAATATGGTCATAGTCGATCTACAGCAAAGTAAGATGCTTTTGAATGTATTTCGACTGGGCGACTCAGGAAAACGATATAAAACATCGTATCAGTAAAGTTTAGTTTTCGGCGTAAAGGCATACCTCAGGTCGGGATACCACATATGGTCATAATCGATTACAGCAAAGTAAGATGCTTTTTGAATGTATTTTCGACTGGGCGACTCAGGAAAACGATATAAAACATCGTATCAGTAAAGTTGAATTTTTGGCGTAAAGGCATACTTCAGGTCGGGATATTAAATATGGTCATAATCGATCTACAGCAAAGTACGATGCTTTTTGTATGTATTTCGACTTGACGACTAAGAAAAACGATATAAAACATCGTACCAGTAAGTTAGTTTTCGGCGTAAAGGCATACCTCAGGTCGGGATACCAAATATGGTCATAATCGATTTACAGCAAAGTAAGATGCTTTTTGTATGTATTTCGACTTGACCACTCAGGAAAACGATATAGAACATCGTATCAATAAAGTTGAATTTTTGGCGTTAAGCCTTATCTCGGGTCGGTATATCGGATTTGGTCAAAATTAATCTACAGCAAAGTTAGATGCTTTTCAATATATATTTTTACTAGGCGACTCGGGAAAACGATATAAAACATCGTATCAGTAAAGTTGAATTTTTTACGTAAAGGCATACTTCAGGTCGGGATATCAAATATGGTCATAATCGATCTACAGCAAAGTACGATGCTTTTTGTATGTATTTCGACTTATCAACTCAGAAAAACGATATAAAACATCATAACAGTGAAGTTGAATTTTTGGCCTAAAGGCATACTTCAGGTCGGGATATCAAATATGGTCATAGTCGATCTACAGCAAGTACGATGCTTTTTGTATGTATTTCGACTTGACGACTCAGAAAAACGATATAAAACATCATAACAGTGAAGTTGAATTTTTGGCGTAAAGGCATACTTCAGGTCGGGATATCGAATATGGTCATAATCCGATCTACAGCAAAGTACGATGCTTTTTGTATGTATTTCGCCTGGGCGACTCAGGAAAACGATATTAAACATCGTATCAGTAAAGTTGAATTTTTGGCGTAAAGGCATACTTCAGGTCGGGATATCGAATATGGTCCATAATCGATCTACAGCAAAAACGATGCTTTTGTATGTATTTCGACTTGACGACTCAGAAAAACGAATATAAAACATCGTACCAGTAAAGTTTAGTTTTCGGCGTAAAGGCATACCTCTGGTCGGGATACCAAATATGGTCATAATCGATTTACAGCAAAGTTAGATGCTTTTTGAATGTATTTCGACTGGGCGACTCAGGAAAACGATATAAAACATCGTATCTGTAAAGTTTAGTTTTCGGCGTTAGGCCTTATCTCGGGTCGGTATATCGGATTTGGTCAAAATTGATCTACAGCGAAGTAAGATGCTTTTCTAATATATTTTTTACTAGGCGACTCGGGAAAACGATATAAAACATCGTATCAGTAAAGTTGAATTTTTTACGTAAAGGCATACTTCAGGTCGGGATATCAAATATGGTCATAATCGATCTACAGCAAAGTACGATGCTTTTTTGTATGTATTTCGACTTATCAACTCAGAAAAACGATATAAAACATCATAACAGTGAAGTTGAATTTTTGGCCTAAAGGCATACTTCAGGTCGGGATATCAAATATGGTCATAGTCGATCTACAGCAAAGTACGATGCTTTTTGTATGTATTTCGACTTGACGACTCAGAAAAACGATATAAAACATCATAACAGTGAAGTTGAATTTTTGGCGTAAAGGCATACTTCAGGTCGGGATATCGAATATGGTCATAATCGATCTACAGCAAAGTACGATGCTTTTGTATGTATTTCGCCTGGGCGACTCAGGAAAACGATATTAAACATCGTATCAGTAAAGTTGAATTTTTGGCGTAAAGGCATACTTCAGGTCGGGATATCGAATATGGTCATAATCGATCTACAGCAAAAAAACGATGCTTTTTGTATGTATTTCGACTTGACGACCTCAGAAAAACGATATAAAACATCGTACCAGTAAAGTTTAGTTTTCGGCGTAAAGGCATACCTCTGGTCGGGATACCAAATATGGTCATAATCGATTTACAGCAAAGTTAGATGCTTTTTGAATGTATTTCGACTGGGCGACTCAGGAAAACGATATAAAACATCGTATCAGTAAAGTTTAGTTTTCGGCGTTAGGCCTTATCTCGGGTCGGTATATCGGATTTGGTCAAAATTGATCTACAGCGAAGTAAGATGCTTTTCTAATATATTTTTACTAGGCGACTCGGGGAAAACGATATAAAACATCGTATCAGTAAAGTTGAATTTTTTACGTAAAGGCATACTTCAGGTCGGGATATCAAATATGGTCATAATCGATCTACAGCAAAGTACGATGCTTTTTGTATGTATTTCGACTTATCAACTCAGAAAAACGATATAAAACATCATAACAGTGAAGTTGAATTTTTGGCCTAAAGGCATACTTCAGGTCGGGATATCAAATATGGTCATAGTCGATCTACAGCAAAGTACGATGCTTTTTGTATGTATTTCGACTTGACGACTCAGAAAAACGATATAAAACATCATAACAGTGAAGTTGAATTTTTGGCGTAAAGGCATACTTCAGGTCGGGATATCGAATATGGTCATAATCGATCTACAGCAAGTACGATGCTTTTGTATGTATTTCGACTGGGCGACTCAGGAAAACGATATAAAACATCGTATCAGTAAAGTTGAATTTTTGGCGTAAAGGCATACTTCAGGTCGGGATATCGAATATGGTCATAATCGATCTACAGCAAAGTACGATGCTTTTTGTATGTATTTCGACTTGACGACTCAGAAAAACGATATAAAACATCATAACAGTGAAGTTGAATTTTTGGCGTAAAGGCATACTTCAGGTCGGGATATCGAATATGGTCATAATCGATCTACAGCAAAGTACGATGCTTTTTGTATGTATTTCGACTTGACGACTCAGAAAAACGATATAAAACATCGTATCAGTAAAGTTTAGTTTTCGGCGTAAAGGCATACCTCAGGTCGGGATACCAAATATGGTCATAATCGATTTACAGCAAAGTAAGATGCTTTTTGTATGTATTTCGACTTGGTACACTCAGGAAAACGATATACAACATCGTATCAATAAAGTTAATTTTAGGCGTTAAGCCTTATCTCGGGTCGGTATATCGGATTTGGTCAAAATTAATCTACAGCAAAGTTAGATGCTTTTCATATATATTTTCACTAGGCGACTCGGGAAAACGATATAAAACATCGTATCAGTAAAGTTGAATATTTTACGTAAAGGCATACTTCAGGTCGGGATATCAAATATGGTCATAATCGATCTACAGCAAAGTACAATGCTTTTTGTATGTATTTCGACTTATCAACTCAGAAAAACGATATAAAACATCATAACAGTGAAGTTGAATTTTGGCGTAAAGGCATACTTCAGGTCGGGATATCGAATATTGGCATAATCGATCTACAGCAAAGTATGATGCTTTTTGTATGTATTTCGACTTGACGACTCAGAAAAACGATATAAAACATCGTACCAGTAAAGTTTAGTTTTCGGCGTAAGGCATACCTCAGGTTCGGGATACCAAATATGGTCATATCGATTTACAGCAAAGTAAGATGCTTTTTGTATGTATTTCGACTTGACCACTCAGGAAAACGAATAGAACATCGTATCAATAAAGTGAATTTTCGGCGTAAGCCTTATCTCGGGTCGGTATATCGGATTTGGTCAAAAGTAATCTACAGCAAAGTTAGTGCTTTTCATATATATTTTTACTAGGCGACTCGGGAAAACGATATAAAACATCGTATCAGTAAAGTTGAATTTTTTTACGTAAAGGCATACTTCAGGTCGGGACTATCAAATATGGTCATAATCGATCTACAGCAAAGTACGATGCTTTTTGTATGTATTTCGACTTATCAACTCAGAAAAACGATATAAAACATCATAACAGTGAAGTTGAATTTTTGGCGTAAAGGCATACTTCAGGTCGGGATATCGAATATGGTCATAAGTCGATCTACAGCAAAGTACGATGCTTTTTGAATGTATTTCGACTGGGACGACTCAGGAAAACGATATAAAACATCGTATCAGTAAAGTTGAATTTTTTGGCGTAAAGGGCATACTTCAGGTCGGGATATCAAATATGGTCATATCGATCTACAGCAAAGTACGATGCTTTTTGTATGTATTTCGACTTGACGACTCAGAAAAACGATATAAAACATCGTATCAGTAAGTTGAATTTTTGGCGTAAAAGGCATACTTCAGGTCGGGATATCGAATATGGTCATAATCGATCTACAGCAAAAGTACGATGCTTTTTGTATGTATTTCGACTTGACGGACTCAGAAAAACGATATAAAACATCATATACAGTGAAGTTGATTTTTCGGCGTAAAGGGCATACCTCAGGGTCGGGATATCCGAATTATGGTCATAATCGATCTACAACAAAGTATGATGCTTTTTGTATGTATTTCGACTTGACGACTCAGAAAAACGATATAAAACATCGTACCAGTAAAGTTTAGTTTTCGGCGTAAAGGCATACCTCAGGTCGGGATACCAAATATGGTCATAATCGATTTACAGCAAAGTAAGATGCTTTTTGTATGTATTTCGACTTGACCACTCAGGAAAACGATATAGAACATCGTATCAATAAAGTTGAATTTTTGGCGTTAAGCCTTATCTCGGGTCGGTATATCGGATTTGGTCAAAATTAATCTACAGCAAAGTTAGATGCTTTTCATATATATTTTTACTAGGCGACTCGGGAAAACGATATAAAACATCGTATCAGTAAAGTTGAATTTTTTACGTAAAGGCATACTTCAGGTCGGGATATCAAATATGGTCATAATCGATCTACAGCAAAGTACGATGCTTTTTGTATGTATTTCGACTTATCAACTCAGAAAAACGATATAAAACATCATAACAGTGAAGTTGAATTTTTGGCCTAAAGGCATACTTCAGGTCGGGATATCAAATATGGTCATAGTCGATCTACAGCAAAGTACGATGCTTTTTGTATGTATTTCGACTTGACGACTCAGAAAAACGATATAAAACATCATAACAGTGAAGTTGAATTTTTGGCGTAAAGGCATACTTCAGGTCGGGATATCGAATATGGTCATAATCGATTTACAGCGAAGTAACATGCTTTTCTAATATATTTCCACTAGGCGACTCGGGAAAACGATATAAAACATCGTATTAGTTAAGTTAAGTTTTCGGCGTAAAGGCATACCTCAGGTCAGGATATCAAATATGGTCATAGTCGATCTACAGCAAAGTAAGATGCTTTTTGAATGTATTTCGACTGGGCGACTCAGGAAAACGATATAAAACATCGTATCAGTAAAGTTTAGTTTTCGGCGTAAAGGCATACCTCAGGTCGGGATACCACATATGGTCATAATCGATTTACAGCAAAGTAAGATGCTTTTTGAATGTATTTCGACTGGGGCGACTCAGGAAAACGATATAAAACATCGTATCAGTAAAGTTGAATTTTTGGCGTAAAGGCATACTTCAGGTCGGGATATTAAATATGGTCATAATCGATCTACAGCAAAGTACGATGCTTTTTGTATGTATTTCGACTTGACGACTAAGTAAAACGATATAAAACATCGTACCAGTAAAGTTTAGTTTTCGGCGTAAAGGCATACCTCAGGTCGGGATACCAAATATGGTCATAATCGATTTACAGCAAAGTAAGATGCTTTTTGTATGTATTTCGACTTGACCACTCAGGAAAACGATATAGAACATCGTATCAATAAAGTTGAATTTTTGGCGTTAAGCCTTATCTCGGTCGGTATATCGGATTTGGTCAAATTAATCTACAGCAAAGTTAGATGCTTTTCATATATATTTTTACTAGGCGACTCGGGAAAAACGATATAAAACATCGTATCAGTAAAGTTGAATTTTTACGTAAAGGCATACTTCAGGTCGGGATATCAAATATGGTCATAATCGATCTACAGCAAAGTACGATGCTTTTTGTATGTATTTCGACTTATCAACTCAGAAAAACGATATAAAACATCATAACAGTGAAGTTGAATTTTGCCTAAAGGCATACTTCAGGTCGGGATATCAAATATGGTCATAGTCGATCTACAGCAAAGTACGATGCTTTTTTGTATGTATTTCGACTTGACGACTCAGAAAAACGATATAAAACATCATAACAGTGAAGTTTGAATTTTTGGCGTAAAGGCATACTTCAGGTCGGGATATCGAATATGGTCATAATCGATCTACAGCAAAGTACGATGCTTTTTGTATGTATTTCGCCTGGGCGACTCAGGAAAAACGATATTAAACATCGTATCAGTAAAGTTGAATTTTTGGCGTAAAGGCATACTTCAGGTCGGGATATCGAATATGGTCATAATCGATCTACAGCAAAAAACGATGCTTTTTGTATGTATTTCGACTTGACGACTCAGAAAAACGATATAAAACATCGTACCAGTAAAGTTTAGTTTTCGGCGTAAAGGCATACCTCTGGTCGGGATACCAAATATGGTCATAATCGATTTACAGCAAAGTTAGATGCTTTTTGAATGTATTTCGACTGGGCGACTCAGGAAAACGATATAAAACATCGTATCTGTAAAGTTTAGTTTTCGGCGTTAGGCCTTATCTCGGGTCGGTATATCGGATTTGGTCAAAATTGATCTACAGCGAAGTAAGATGCTTTTCTAATATATTTTTACTAGGCGACTCGGGAAAACGATATAAAACATCGTATCAGTAAAGTTGAATTTTTTACGTAAAGGCATACTTCAGGTCGGGATATCAAATATGGTCATAATCGATCTACAGCAAAGTACGATGCTTTTTGTATGTATTTCGACTTATCAACTCAGAAAAACGATATAAAACATCATAACAGTGAAGTTGAATTTTTGGCCTAAAGGCATACTTCAGGTCGGGATATCAAATATGGTCATAGTCGATCTACAGCAAAGTACGATGCTTTTTGTATGTATTTCGACTTGACGACTCAGAAAAACGATATAAAACATCATAACAGTGAAGTTGAATTTTTGGCGTAAAGGCATACTTCAGGTCGGGATATCGAATATGGTCATAATCGATCTACAGCAAAGTACGATGCTTTTTGTATGTATTTCGCCTGGGCGACTCAGGAAAACGATATTAAACATCGTATCAGTAAAGTTGAATTTTTGGCGTAAAGGCATACTTCAGGTCGGGATATCGAATATGGTCATAATCGATCTACAGCAAAAAACGATGCTTTTTGTATGTATTTCGACTTGACGACTCAGAAAAACGATATAAAACATCGTACCAGTAAAGTTTAGTTTTCGGCGTAAAGGCATACCTCTGGTCGGGATACCAAATATGGTCATAATCGATTTACAGCAAAGTTAGATGCTTTTTGAATGTATTTCGACTGGGCGACTCAGGAAAACGATATAAAACATCGTATCAGTAAAGTTTAGTTTTCGGCGTTAGGCCTTATCTCGGGTCGGTATATCGGATTTGGTCAAAATTGATCTACAGCGAAGTAAGATGCTTTTCTAATATATTTTTACTAGGCGACTCGGGAAAACGATATAAAACATCGTATCAGTAAAGTTGAATTTTTTACGTAAAGGCATACTTCAGGTCGGGATATCAAATATGGTCATAATCGATCTACAGCAAAGTACGATGCTTTTTGTATGTATTTCGACTTATCAACTCAGAAAAACGATATAAAACATCATAACAGTGAAGTTGAATTTTTGGCCTAAAGGCATACTTCAGGTCGGGATATCAAATATGGTCATAGTCGATCTACAGCAAAGTACGATGCTTTTTGTATGTATTTCGACTTGACGACTCAGAAAAACGATATAAAACATCATAACAGTGAAGTTGAATTTTTGGCGTAAAGGCATACTTCAGGTCGGGATATCGAATATGGTCATAATCGATCTACAGCAAAGTACGATGCTTTTTGTATGTATTTCGCCTGGTCGACTCAGGAAAACGATATAAAACATCGTATCAGTAAAGTTGAATTTTTGGCGTAAAGGCATACTTCAGGTCGGGATATCGAATATGGTCATAATCGATCTACAGCAAAAAACGATGCTTTTTGTATGTATTTCGACTTGACGACTCAGAAAAACGATATAAAACATCGTACCAGTAAAGTTTAGTTTTCGGCGTAAAGGCATACCTCTGGTCGGGATACCAAATATGGTCATAATCGATTTACAGCAAAGTTAGATGCTTTTTGAATGTATTTCGACTGGGCGACTCAGGAAAACGATATAAAACATCGTATCAGTAAAGTTTAGTTTTCGGCGTAAAGGCATACCTCAGGTCGGGATATCGAATATGGTCATAATCGATTTACAGCAAAGTAAGATGCTTTTTGAATGTATTTCGACTGGGTTACTCAGGAAAACGATATACAACATCGTACCCGTAAAGTTGAATTTAAGGCGTTAGGCCTTTACTCGGGTCGGTATATCGGATTTGGTCAAAATTGATCTACAGCGAAGTAAGATGCTTTTCTAATATATTTCCACTAGGCGACTCGGGAAAACGATATAAAACATCGTATTAGTAAAGTTAAGTTTTTGGCGTAAAGGCATACCTCAGGTCAGGATATCAAATATGGTCATAGTCGATCTACAGCAAAGTACGATGCTTTTTGTATGTGTTTCGACTTGACGACTCAGAAAAACGATATAAAACATCATAACAGTGAAGATGAATTTTTGGCGTAAAGGCATACTTCAGGTCGGGATATCGAATATGGTCATAATCGATCTACAGCAAAGTATGATGCTTTTTGTATGTATTTCGACTTGACGACTCAGAAAAACGATATAAAACATCGTACCAGTAAAGTTTAGTTTTCGGCGTAAAGGCATACCTCAGGTCGGGATACCAAATATGGTCATAATCGATTTACAGCAAAGTAAGATGCTTTTTGTATGTATTTCGACTTGACCACTCAGGAAAACGATATAGAACATCGTATCAATAAAGTTGAATTTTTGGCGTTAAGCCTTATCTCGGGTCGGTATATCGGATTTGGTCAAAATTAATCTACAGCAAAGTTAGATGCTTTTCATATATATTTTCACTAGGCGACTCGGGAAAACGATATAAAACATCGTATCAGTAAAGTTGAATTTTTTACGTAAAGGCATACTTCAGGTCGGGATATCAAATTTGGTCATAATCGATCTACAGCAAAGTACGATGCTTTTTGTATGTATTTCGACTTATCAACTCAGAAAAACGATATAAAACATCACAACAGTGAAGTTGAATTTTTGGCGTAAAGGCATACTTCAGGTCAGGATATCAAATATGGTCATAGTCGATCTACAGCAAAGTACGATGTTTTTTGTATGTATTTCGACTTGACGACTCAGAAAAACGATATAAAACATCATAACAGTGAAGTTGAATTTTTGGCGTAAAGGCATACTTCAGGTCGGGATATCGAATATGGTCATAATCGATTTACAGCGAAGTAACATGCTTTTCTAATATATTTCCACTAGGCGACTCGGGAAAACGATATAAAACATCGTATTAGTTAAGTTAAGTTTTCGGCGTAAAGGCATACCTCAGGTCAGGATATCAAATATGGTCATAGTCGATCTACAGCAAAGTAAGATGCTTTTTGAATGTATTTCGACTGGGCGACTCAGGAAAACGATATAAAACATCGTATCAGTAAAGTTTAGTTTTCGGCGTAAAGGCATACCTCAGGTCGGGATACCACATATGGTCATAATCGATTTACAGCAAAGTAAGATGCTTTTTGAATGTATTTCGACTGGGCGACTCAGGAAAACGATATAAAACATCGTATCAGTAAAGTTGAATTTTTGGCGTAAAGGCATACTTCAGGTCGGGATATCGAATATGGTCATAATCGATCTACAGCAAAGTACGATGCTTTTTGTATGTATTTCGCCTGGGCGACTCAGAAAAACGATATAAAACATCGTATCAGTAAAGTTTAGTTTTCGGCGTAAAGGCATACCTCAGGTCGGGATACCACATATGGTCATAATCGATTTAAAGCAAAGTAAGATGCTTTTTGAATGTATTTCGACTGGGCGACTCAGGAAAACGATATAAAACATCGTATCAGTAAAGTTGAATTTTTGGCGTAAAGGCATACTTCAGGTCGGGATATTAAATATGGTCATAATCGATCTACAGCAAAGTACGATGCTTTTTGTATGTATTTCGACTTGACGACTCAGAAAAACGATATAAAACATCGTACCAGTAAAGTTTAGTTTTCGGCGTAAAGGCATACCTCAGGTCGGGATACCAAATATGGTCATAATCGATTTACAGCAAAGTAAGATGCTTTTTGTATGTATTTCGACTTGACCACTCAGGAAAACGATATAGAACATCGTATCAATAAAGTTGAATTTTTGGCGTTAAGCCTTATCTCGGGTCGGTATATCGGATTTGGTCAAAATTAATCTACAGCAAAGTTAGATGCTTTTCATATATATTTTTACTAGGCGACTCGGGAAAACGATATTTTTTTTTTTTTTTTTTTTTTTTTTTTTTTTTTTTTTTTTCTATTTTAATCCACGATCAGTCTTTGGACTATGAATGGATGCGTTGATTGTGATAGGCTTGCTGAGTGTGCCCTCCAGTAAGGACACTTCTCCTGGTCCAGTGACCCTATACTCTCTCCTGTAGCCAGAGTATATTGTGCCTTTTTAGGCGATTAGGGTAGTTTTGGGTTTTTAATGTCGCTACCAGGTCATTAGGGTGTATCGAGAGACGATCTTGGTATTTCTTTGCAGTTGATCGTATTTCCTCCTTGACAGTGCTCATCTGTAGGTTTTGGTGGATTTCCGTGTTTGTTACGAACCAAGGGACGCCGGATATGGTGCGAAGAATGATATTTTGTAGGCGCTGTATCATTGCTATATTCGAGTCACTGGCACTTCCCCATAGTTGTATGCCATACATCCAAATTGGCTTTAGTAGTGACTTGTAGATCAAGAGCTTATTATCTACAGAGAGTTTGCTGTTTCTTCCTAACAACCAGAGCATTTTCTTGTATTTTATGTTTATTTCCTCTCTCTTCGATTTAACATGGTTCTTCCAGGTGAGTCTACGGTCGAGATGCAGGCCAAGATACTTAATATGATCAGTATGGGGCAGAGTTTTTTCTTGTAGGCGAACTGAGGGGCAGTCTCCTCTTCTGAGTGAGAAAGTTATGTGTGTGGATTTAGTAGCACTGGCCTTGATTCTCCATTTTGTTAACCAGTTGCCCACCTCATTCAGCCCACTCTGCAAGGTACTGGAAGCCACTACAGGACATCTATTGCTGGCTATTACTGCAGTGTCGTCCGCGAAGGTTGCTGTAACTGTCCCATTGGCTTCAGGCAAGTCTGAGGTAAAAATTGTGTACAGCACTGGACCGAGCACTGATCCTTGTGGGACACCTGCTTCTATGACATGGAATCCAGAGGTCTCTCCTGTTTCTCTAACCTGGAATAACCTGTCTGTCAGGTAGGATTTCATTAAGAGATGGTAGCTATGTGGAAGAGAAGTTTTGATCTTACAGAGTAGGCCCTCGTGCCACACTTTATCGAAAGCTTGCTGTACATCTAGGAATGCTGCGGAGCAGTATTCCTTATTTTCCAAGGCTTTTCTGATCTCATCAGTCACTCGGTGCACCTGTTCAATTGTTGAGTGGTGCTGTCTAAATCCAAATTGGTGGTCCGGTATGACTCCCTCATTTGCGAGTATGGGTAATATCCTCTGTAGTAGTACCTTCTCTAACACTTTAGACAAAATCGGCAGAAGACTAATTGGTCTGTAGGATTCCACTTCGTTCTCTGGTTTACCCGATTTGTGGATCATGATTATCTGCGAGACCTTCCACAAAGTTGGAAAGTGTTGAACTCTAAGAATGCCATTATAGAGTGTGGTTATAAACACGATAGCCTTCCTGGGCAGGTTTTTCAGCACTTCCTTCGTGATGAGGTCATAGCCCGGTGCTTTACGATCTTTAAGAGACCTGATAATTCTCCATACCTCTTTTACTGTTGCTGGTTGCGGAGGAAATACCATCTGATACGGTTGATTTAGGACAACCTCAACAGATCTTTCCGACTCTTCATCTGTCACATTGTTAGGTTTAAAGACTTTCGCTAGGTGTTCGGCGAATAAATCAGCCTTTTCTTGTGCAGATTTAGCCCAGCTGCGGTCATCTTTTCTTAACGGACATTTGCCCTGTTGTGGTTGGTTGCTGTTAAGTTTCTTGGTAAATTTCCACAGTGAGTAATTAGTGGCCGCTGTTGGAGTAAGTGACTCTATCTTAGCCTCTAGTGTCATGTTGTGCCACTCTTTTAAGAGGGATTTCAAGTCTTGGATTGCTCTGTTGAGAAATCGTCTGTCTTCTGCGTTTCTGCTCAGTTGCCAAACACGACGTGCCCTTCGTTTTTCCAGAATACATTTTTTAATGTCCCATGGCAGGTTCTCTGTATGGCTCCTTGGTTTTAGTATGGGTGTGTTTTTCCAACAAGCTTCTTGTATGAGATCAGTAATATATTTTGTTGCTTCTTCAATGTCATGTGGCGTTTTAAGTGAGACGTGAAGATTTATTTGATCCTCTATATATGTTCGAAAAGACTCCCAGTCAGTCTTATTATTGGTCAGTTGGGGTTGTCTATCAAATTCGACTATCATGGTACTTATTGTGAGTAGTACAGGTGAATGGTCTGAAGAACCATCTAGGCAAGATTCCGATTTCAGATAAAGATGGCATAACCCTTTGACAACAAAGAAGTCAAGCAGATCAGGAACTTTGTTCCGATCTGTCGGCCAATATGTGGGCTGGAGCGCAGAAGCGGTGCGTAGATTATTGACAGATATGCTGGCGTATAATTGTCTTCCTCTGGTAGTAGTTAATCTAGAACCCCAACTATCATGTTTGGCGTTCCAGTCCCCACCGACAATAAAGCGACTACCCAGTGTACTAAAGAAAGCCGAAAACATGTCTCCTGATATCGTATGTCTTGGCGGGCAGTAAACTGCCGCTACATTAATGTAGCCACAACTGTCCTCAACAGATATGGCAGTAGCTTGAATAGGCCCTGTTCTAAATTCAGGTAGGAGGTGGTGTTTGATTGTCTTTCGTACTATCACAGCCGTGCCGGCGTGTCCTGTACCATCCGGGTGAGTGGTGACATACGTGTGACAACCACGAATAATCACGTTTGATGAGCTGGTACAGTGGGCCTCAGAGATGAGGAGGATATCAAGTTTATGTTGCCTTATGAAAACATCCACTTCGGTTGTGTTAGGAGCAAGTCCATTTATGTTCCACGTTGCTATACGTAGTGTTGTATCTATTTCGTTAACTTCTCAAGCAGTTTTGTCATTAGTTGCATAAGAGTGCTAACTTGTTGTAAGATCATTTGAAATTGTTCATTTTGTTTGATGAGCATTTTCTCTATTGTTGTTTTTTCCGTGTCTGTTTCTCTTTCTTTCTTTTTGTGCCAGTGAGATGGTTCGTCTAGGTTCTCAGCAGGAGATGATGTGTTCTTTCTTGTTTTTATAGTTTCAGCGTATGTTCGTTTTGATTTATTACCAGTGTTTTCCACAACACAGATGACATTTTGTGGTTCTTTTGATTTTTGAGAAGGCTGGGGAACCATTTTCCTTACGAGAATTTCCTTGTACACCTCGCAGCCTTTGTAGTTT
The DNA here is from genome assembly GCA_019059595.1 of Marasmia exigua. Classification (NCBI taxonomy): domain Eukaryota; kingdom Metazoa; phylum Arthropoda; class Insecta; order Lepidoptera; family Crambidae; genus Marasmia; species Marasmia exigua. The sequence continues at coordinate 31,614 of CM032476.1, forward strand.
GCTGGGTGGGCACCTTGACATAATGCGCATTTAGCTGGAGTAGTTCGGTCGTGTTTTGTACAATCAGACGTTTTGTGTTGTTGGGCACATTTCACACAGCGGTAGGGTCTCATGCAGTTATTTTTTGAGTGCCCATACTGCTGGCATCTCTGGCACTGGACGATAGTTTTCTTTTTCTTTGGGTCTTCTACTATTACCGATTGATGATATATATATCTTAGATTTTTTAGCTCTTTGTTTTTAGGACCGGGAAGAACATTCACGAAAAATGTAGATGTTGGTGTTTTTTCGGGGCCATATTTTATATTGATTATTTCCCCTGCTACTTTGTTGCCTGTACTCTCTACTGCTTCTATAATTTCATCCATGGGTGTCGAGTGATGAAGATTCCTAACAACTACTCTATAATTCCTCTGATCTTTCCTAGTGAATGTGTGTCCTATGAGCCCTTTTTCACGTACTAGTGAGATGAGTTTTTTATATACCTCCACATCCAAGCAGCTAATACGTAGTTGGTGACGGCTGATTATCTTGTAAGTAAACTGTTCTCGCTCTACAGCTGTTTTGAGTAGCTCTGTTAATTTGCCAACATCTTCCACGCCATAAAGTATTATTGGTGGTGGCTTGCTCTGTTTCTTTGTTTTAGTTTTTGCAATATGATTATTAACCTCTATTGGCAAAATTCCAAAACTATTTGAGGTTTGAACTCCTTCTGGTGAGGGGGTTTGGTTTAATTTCTTCCTCTTTCGATTTTTCTCCTGTGGTACTCTTTGCCATTGAGGAGGTTGAGGACTGGACATAAAGTCATTAGATGTGTCATCTCTTTCTTCTGCGGCTGTCATATGTTTTAAAGGTGTAGGTGATTTAGTTCCACTTCCTGATGACGAGCTTCTCGGTCTGCTATTGAACAGACTAGGATGAAATGCCTGCTGGACCATCCTCTTGTTTCCAGACGCATTTACCGACACGGGAGCCTGGTTACCCACTTCCGTGCAGTCTTCGGTAGCCAATTTCACACTCTCAGGCCCGGGTACCAGAGAGCGCCGGGGGTCAGCCGGAGCGCATGACAAATCGCATTCGTTTATCAGACCTTCCATGTTTATTTTTTAGAGTTGGGAGAATTCTCATGACGCTTTCCCAAGGCCCCATTGCCACCATTTCAGAAGTGATTTAGTTCTTCTAGGCCTGTGGTGGCCTTATACAGGTTATTTAACCGCCGCCCGTTGCTCGGCGTTGTGTTGTTCGTTTGGCGCCACCCAGAGGACACGTGTAGGGTAACAAGGGGCAATCTTCCTACGGACGCGAACAAATACATCCTCCAAACGATATAAAACATCGTATCAGTAAAGTTGAATTTTTTACGTAAAGGCATACTTCAGGTCGGGATATCAAATATGGTCATAATCGATCTACAGCAAAGTACGATGCTTTTTGTATGTACTTCGACTTATCAACTCAGAAAAACGATATAAAACATCATAACAGTGAAGTTGAATTTTTGGCCTAAAGGCATACTTCAGGTCGGGATATCAAATATGGTCATAGTCGATCTACAGCAAAGTACGATGCTTTTTGTATGTATTTCGACTTGACGACTCAGAAAAACGATATAAAACATCATAACAGTGAAGTTGAATTTTTGGCGTAAAGGCATACTTCAGGTCGGGATATCGAATATGGTCATAATCGATCTACAGCAAAGTACGATGCTTTTTGTATGTATTTCGCCTGGGCGACTCAGGAAAACGATATAAAACATCGTATCAGTAAAGTTGAATTTTTGGCGTAAAGGCATACTTCAGGTCGGGATATCGAATATGGTCATAATCGATCTTCAGCAAAAAACGATGCTTTTTGTATGTATTTCGACTTGACGACTCAGAAAAACGATATAAAACATCGTACCAGTAAAGTTTAGTTTTCGGCGTAAAGGCATACCTCTGGTCGGGATACCAAATATGGTCATAATCGATTTACAGCAAAGTTAGATGCTTTTTGAATGTATTTCGACTGGGCGACTCAGGAAAACGATATAAAACATCGTATCAGTAAAGTTTAGTTTTCGGCGTTAGGCCTTATCTCGGGTCGGTATATCGGATTTGGTCAAAATTGATCTACAGCGAAGTAAGATGCTTTTCTAATATATTTCCACTAGGCGACTCGGGAAAACGATATAAAACATCGTATTAGTAAAGTTAAGTTTTCGGCGTAAAGGCATACCTCAGGTCAGGATATCAAATATGGTCATAGTCGATCTACAGCAAAGTACGATGCTTTTTGTATGTGTTTCGACTTGACGACTCAGAAAAACGATATAAAACATCATAACAGTGAAGTTGAATTTTTGGCGTAAAGGCATACTTCAGGTCGGGATATCGAATATGGTCATAATCGATCTACAGCAAAGTATGATGCTTTTTGTATGTATTTCGACTTGACGACTCAGAAAAACGATATAAAACATCGTACCAGTAAAGTTTAGTTTTCGGCGTAAAGGCATACCTCAGGTCGGGATACCAAATATGGCCATAATCGATTTACAGCAAAGTAAGATGCTTTTTGTATGTATTTCGACTTGACCACTCAGGAAAACGATATAGAACATCGTATCAATAAAGTTGAATTTTTGGCGTTAAGCCTTATCTCGGGTCGGTATATCGGATTTGGTCAAAATTAATCTACAGCAAAGTTAGATGCTTTTCATATATATTTTCACTAGGCGACTCGGGAAAACGATATAAAACATCGTATCAGTAAAGTTGAATTTTTTACGTAAAGGCATACTTCAGGTCGGGATATCAAATATGGTCATAATCGATCTACAGCCAAGTACGATGCTTTTTGTATGTATTTCGACTTATCAACTCAGAAAAACGATATAAAACATCATAACAGTGAAGTTGAATTTTTGGCCTAAAGGCATACTTCAGGTCGGGATATCAAATATGGTCATAGTCGATCTACAGCAAAGTACGATGCTTTTTGTATGTATTTCGACTTGACGACTCAGAAAAACGATATAAAACATCATAACAGTGAAGTTGAATTTTTGGCGTAAAGGCATACTTCAGGTCGGGATATCGAATATGGTCATAATCGATTTACAGCAAAGTAAGATGCTTTTTGAATGTATTTCGACTGGGCGACTCAGGAAAACGATATAAAACATCGTATCAGTAAAGTTGAATTTTTGGCGTAAAGGCATACTTCAGGTCGGGATATCAAATATGGTCATAATCGATCTACAGCAAAGTACGATGCTTTTTGTATGTATTTCGACTTGACGACTCAGAAAAACGATATAAAACATCATAACAGTGAAGTTGAATTTTTGGCGTAAAGGCATACTTCAGGTCGGGATATCGAATATGGTCATAATCCATCTACAGCAAAGTACGATGCTTTTTGTATGTTTTTCGACTTGACGATTCAGAAAAACGATATAAAACATCGTATCAGTAAAGTTTAGTTTTCGGCGTAAAGGCATACCTCAGGTCGGGATACCTAATATGGTCATAATCGTTTTACAGCAAAGTAAGATGCTTTTTGAATGTATTTCGACTGGGTTACTCAGGAAAACGATATAAAACATCATAACAGTGAAGTTGAATTTTTGGCGTAAAGGCATACTTCAGGTCGGGATATCGAATATGGTCATAATCGATCTACAGCAAAGTATGATGCTTTTTGTATGTATTTCGACTTGACGACTCAGAAAAACGATATAAAACATCGTACCAGTAAAGTTTAGTTTTCGGCGTAAAGGCATACCTCAGGTCGGGATACCAAATATGGCCATAATCGATTTACAGCAAAGTAAGATGCTTTTTGTATGTATTTCGACTTGACCACTCAGGAAAACGATATAGAACATCGTATCAATAAAGTTGAATTTTTGGCGTTAAGCCTTATCTCGGGTCGGTATATCGGATTTGGTCAAAATTAATCTACAGCAAAGTTAGATGCTTTTCATATATATTTTCACTAGGCGACTCGGGAAAACGAGTTAAAACATCGTATCAGTAAAGTTGAATTTTTTACGTAAAGGCATACTTCAGGTCGGGATATCAAATATGGTCATAATCGATCTACAGCAAAGAACGATGCTTTTTGTATGTATTTCGACTTGACCACTCAGGAAAACGATATAGAACATCGTATCAATAAAGTTGAATTTTTGGCGTTAAGCCTTATCTCGGGTCGGTATATCGGATTTGGTCAAAATTAATCTACAGCAAAGTTAGATGCTTTTCATATATATTTTCACTAGGCGACTCGGGAAAACGATATAAAACATCGTATCAGTAAAGTTGAATTTTTTACGTAAAGGCATACTTCAGGTCGGGATATCAAATATGGTCATAATCGATCTACAGCAAAGTACGATGCTTTTTGTATGTATTTCGACTTATCAACTCAGAAAAACGATATAAAACATCATAACAGTGAAGTTGAATTTTTGGCCTAAAGGCATACTTCAGGTCGGGATATCAAATATGGTCATAGTCGATCTACAGCAAAGTACGATGCTTTTTGTATGTATTTCGACTTGACGACTCAGAAAAACGATATAAAACATCATAACAGTGAAGTTGAATTTTTGGCGTAAAGGCATACTTCAGGTCGGGATATCGAATATGGTCATAATCGATCTACAGCAAAGTACGATGCTTTTTGTATGTATTTCGCCTGGGCGACTCAGGAAAATGATATAAAACATTATATCAGTGAAGTTGAATTTCTGGCGTAAAGGCATACTTCAGGTCGGGATATCGAATATGGTCATAATCGATCTACAGCAAAGTACGATGCTTTTTGTATGTATTTCGCCTGGGCGACTCAGAAAAACGATATAAAACATCATAACAGTGAAGTTGAATTTTTGGCGTAAAGGCATACTTCAGGTCGGGATATCGAATATGGTCATAATCGATCTACAGCAAAGTATGATGCTTTTTGTATGTATTTCGACTTGACGACTCAGAAAAACGATATAAAACATCGTACCAGTAAAGTTTAGTTTTCGGCGTAAAGGCATACCTCAGGTCGGGATACCAAATATGGTCATAATCGATTTACAGCAAAGTAAGATGCTTTTTGTATGTATTTCGACTTGACCACTCAGGAAAACGATATAGAACATCGTATCAATAAAGTTGAATTTTTGGCGTTAAGCCTTATCTCGGGTCGGTATATCGGATTTGGTCAAAATTAATCTACAGCAAAGTTAGATGCTTTTCATATATATTTTTACTAGGCGACTCGGGAAAACGATATAAAAACATCGTATCAGTAAAGTTGAATTTTTTACGTAAAGGCATACTTCAGGTCGGGATATCAAATATGGTCATAATCGATCTACAGCAAAGTACGATGCTTTTGTATGTATTTCGACTTATCAACTCAGAAAAACGATATAAAACATCATAACAGTGAAGTTGAATTTTTGGCCTAAAGGCATACTTCAGGTCGGGATATCAAATATGGTCATAGTCGATCTACAGCAAAGTACGATGCTTTTTGTATGTATTTCGACTTGACGACTCAGAAAAACGATATAAAACATCATAACAGTGAAGTTGAATTTTTGGCGTAAAGGCATACTTCAGGTCGGGATATCGAATATGGTCATAATCGATCTACAGCAAAGTACGATGCTTTTTGTATGTATTTCGCCTGGTCGACTCAGGAAAACGATATAAAACATCGTATCAGTAAAGTTGAATTTTTGGCGTAAAGGCATACTTCAGGTCGGGATATCGAATATGGTCATAATCGATCTACAGCAAAAAACGATGCTTTTTGTATGTATTTCGACTTGACGACTCAGAAAAACGATATAAAACATCGTACCAGTAAAGTTTAGTTTTCGGCGTAAAGGCATACCTTCTGGTCGGGATACCAAATATGGTCATAATCGATTTACAGCAAAGTTAGATGCTTTTTGAATGTATTTCGACTGGGCGACTCAGGAAAACGATATAAAACATCGTATCAGTAAAGTTTAGTTTTCGGCGTAAAGGCATACCTCAGGTCGGGATATCGAATATGGTCATAATCGATTTACAGCAAAGTAAGATGCTTTTTGAATGTATTTCGACTGGGTTACTCAGGAAAACGATATACAACATCGTACCCGTAAAGTTGAATTTAAGGCGTTAGGCCTTTACTCGGGTCGGTATATCGGATTTGGTCAAAATTAATCTACAGCAAAGTTAGATGCTTTTCATATATATTTTTACTAGGCGACTCGGGAAAACGATATAAAACATCGTATCAGTAAAGTTGAATTTTTTACGTAAAGGCATACTTCAGGTCGGGATATCAAATATGGTCATAATCGATCTACAGCAAAGTACGATGCTTTTTGTATGTATTTCGACTTATCAACTCAGAAAAACGATATAAAACATCATAACAGTGAAGTTGAATTTTTGGCGTAAAGGCATACTTCAGGTCGGGATATCGAATATGGTCATAATCGATCTACAGCAAAGTATGATGCTTTTTGTATGTATTTCGACTTGACGACTCAGAAAAACGATATAAAACATCATAACAGTGAAGTTGAATTTTTGGCGTAAAGGCATACTTCAGGTCGGGATATCAAATATGGTCATAATCGATCTACAGCAAAGTACGATGCTTTTTGTATGTATTTCGACTTATCAACTCAGAAAAACGATATAAAACATCATAACAGTGAAGTTGAATTTTTGGCCTAAAGGCATACTTCAGGTCGGGATATCAAATATGGTCATAGTCGATCTACAGCAAAGTACGATGCTTTTTGTATGTGTTTCGACTTGACGACTCAGAAAAACGATATAAAACATCATAACAGTGAAGTTGAATTTTTGGCGTAAAGGCATACTTCAGGTCGGGATATCGAATATGGTCATAATCCATCTACAGCAAAGTAAGATGCTTTTTGAATTTATTTCGACTGGGAGACTCAGGAAAACGATATAAAACATCGTATCAGTAAAGTTGAATTTTTGGCGTAAAGGCATACTTCAGGTCGGGATATCAAATATGGTCATAATCGATCTACAGCAAAGTACGATGCTTTTTGTATGTATTTCGACTTGACGACTCAGAAAAACGATATAAAACATCATAACAGTGAAGTTGAATTTTTGGCGTAAAGGCATACTTCAGGTCGGGATATCGAATATGGTCATAATCCATCTACAGCAAAGTACGATGCTTTTTGTATGTTTTTCGACTTGACGATTCAGAAAAACGATATAAAACATCGTATCAGTAAAGTTTAGTTTTCGGCGTAAAGGCATACCTCAGGTCGGGATACCTAATATGGTCATAATCGATTTACAGCAAAGTAAGATGCTTTTTGAATGTATTTCGACTGGGTTACTCAGGGAAACGATATACAACATCGTACCCGTAAAGTTGAATTTAAGGCGTTAGGCCTTATCTCGGGTCGGTATATCGGATTTGGTCAAAATTGATCTACAGCGAAGTAAGATGCTTTTCTAATATATTTCCACTAGGCGACTCGGGAAAACGATATAAAACATCGTATTAGTAAAGTTAAGTTTTCGGCGTAAAGGCATACCTCAGGTCAGGATATCAAATATGGTCATAGTCGATCTACAGCAAAGTACGATGCTTTTTGTATGTGTTTCGACTTGACGACTCAGAAAAACGATATAAAACATCATAACAGTGAAGTTGAATTTTTGGCGTAAAGGCATACTTCAGGTCGGGATATCGAATATGGTCATAATCGATTTACAGCAAAGTAAGATGCTTTTTGAATGTATTTCGACTGGGCGACTCAGGAAAACGATATAAAACATCGTATCAGTAAAGTTGAATTTTGGCGTAAGGCATACTTCAGGTCGGGATATCAATATGGTCATAATCGATCTACAGCAAAGTACGATGCTTTTTGTATGTATATCGACTTGACGACTCAGAAAAACGATATAAAACATCATAACAGTGAAGTTGAATTTTTGGCGTAAAGGCATACTTCAGGTCGGGATATCGAATATGGTCATAATCCATCTACAGCAAAGTACGATGCTTTTTGTATGTTTTTCGACTTGACGATTCAGAAAAACGATATGAAACATCGTATCAGTAAAGTTTAGTTTTCGGCGTAAAGGCATACCTCAGGTCGGGATACCAAATATGGTCATAATCGATTTACAGCAAAGTAAGATGCTTTTGAATGTATTTCGACTGGGTTACTCAGGAAAAACGATATACAACATCGTACCCGTAAAGTTGAATTTAAGGCGTTAGGCCTTATCTCGGGTCGGTATATCGGATTTGGTCAAAATTGATCTACAGCGAAGTAACATGCTTTTCTAATATATTTCCACTAGGCGACTCGGGAAAACGATATAAAACATCGTATTAGTTAAGTTTTTCGGCGTAAAGGCATACCTCAGGTCAGGATATCAAATATGGTCATAGTCGATCTACAGCAAAGTATGATGCTGTTTGAATGTATTTCGACTGGGCGACTCAGGAAAACGATATAAAACATCGTATCAGTAAAGTTTAGTTTTCGGCGTAAAGGCATACCTCAGGTCGGGATACCACATATGGTCATAATCGATTTACAGCAAAGTAAGATGCTTTTTGAATGTATTTCGACTGGGCGACTCAGGAAAACGATATAAAACATCGTATCAGTAAAGTTGAATTTTTGGCGTAAAGGCATACTTCAGGTCGGGATATCGAATATGGTCATAATCGATCTACAGCAAAGTACGATGCTTTTTGTATGTATTTCGACTTGACGACTCAGAAAAACGATATAAAACATCAGTATCAGTAAAGTTTGAAGTTTTCGGCGTAAAGGCATACTTCAGGTCGGGATATCGAATATGGTCATAATCGATTTACAGCAAAGTACGATGCTTTTTGAATGTTATTTCGACTGGGCGACTCAGGAAAACGAATATAAACCATCGTATCAGTAAAGTTGAATTTTTGGCGTAAAGGCATACTTCAGTCGGGATATTAATATGGTCATAATCGATCTACAGCAAAGTAACGATGCTTTTTGTTTGTATTTCGACTTGACGACTCAGAAAAACGATATAAAACATCATAACAGTGAAGTTGAATTTTTGGCGTAAGGCATACTTCAGGTCGGGATATCGAATATGGTCATAATCGATCTACAGCAAAGTATGATGCTTTTTGTATGTATTTCGACTTGACGACTCAGAAAAACGATATTAAAACATCGTACCAGTAAAGTTTAGTTTTCGGCGTAAAGGCATACCTCAGGTCGGGATACCAAATATGGTCATAATCGATTACAGCAAAGTAAGATGCTTTTTGTATGTATTTCGACTTGACCACCAGGAAAACGATATAGAACATCGTATCAATAAAGTTGAATTTTGGCGTTAAGGCCTTATCTCGGGTCGGTATATCGGATTTGGTCAAAATTAATCTACAGCAAAGTTAGATGCTTTTCATATATATTTTTACTAGGCGACTCGGGAAAACGATATAAAACATCGTATCAGTAAAGTTGAATTTTTTACGTAAAGGCATACTTCAGGTCGGGATTATCAAATATGGTCATAATCGATCTACAGCAAAGTACGATGCTTTTTGTATGTATTTCGACTTATCAACTCAGAAAAACGATATAAAACATCATAACAGTGAAGGTGAATTTTTGGTCGTAAAGGCATACTTCAGGTCGGGATATCAAATATGGTCATAGTCGATCTACAGCAAAGTACGATGCTTTTTGTATGTATTTCGTACTTGACGACTCAGAAAAAACGATATAAAACATCATAACAGTCGAAGTTGAATTTTTGGCGTAAAGGCATACTTCAGGTCGGGATATCGAATATGGTCATAATCGATCTACAGCAAAGTAAGATGCTTTTTGTATGTATATTCGACTGGGCGACTCAGGAAAACGATATAAAACATTAGTATCAGTAAAGTGTGAATTTTTGGCGTAAAGGCATACTTCAGGTCGGGATATCGAATATGGTCATAATCGATCTACAGCAAAAAACGATGCTTTTTGTATGTATTTCGACTTGACGACTCAGAAAAACGATATAAAACATCATAACAGTGAAGTTGAATTTTTGGCGTAAAGGCATACTTCAGGTCGGGATATCGAATATGGTCATAATCCATCTACAGCAAAGTACGATGCTTTTTGTATGTTTTTCGACTTGACGATTCAGAAAAACGATATAAAACATCGTAACAGTAAAGTTTATTTTTCGGCGTAAAGGCATACCTCAGGTCGGGATACCTAATATGGTCATAATCGATTTACAGCAAAGTAAGATGCTTTTTGAATGTATTTTCGACTGGGTATACTCAGGAAAACGATATACACATCGTACCCGTAAAGTTGAATTTAAGGCGTAGGCCTTATCTCGGGTCGGTATATCGGATTTGGTCAGAATTGATCTACAGCGAGTAGATGCTTTTCTATATATCTTCACTCAGGCGACTCGGGAAAAACGATATAAAACATCGTATTAGTAAAAGTTAATTTTTTCGGCGTAAAGGCATACCTCAGGTCAGGATATCAAATATGGTCATAGTCGATCTACAGCAAAGTACGATGCTTTTTGTATGTGTTTCGACTTGACGACTCAGAAAACGATATAAAACATCATAACAGTGAAGTTTGAATTTTTGGCGTAAAGGCATACTTCAGGTCGGGATATCGAAATATGGTCATATCGATCTACAGACAAAGTATGATGCTTTTTGTATGTATTTCGACTTGACGACTCAGAAAAAACGATATAAAACATCGTACCAGTAAGTTTTAGTTTTCGGCGTAAAGGCATACCTCAGGTCGGGATACCAAATATGGTCATAATCGATTTACAGCAAAGTAAAGATGCTTTTTGTATGTATTTCGACTTGACCACTCAGGAAAACGATATAGAACATCGTATCAATAAAGTTGAATTTTGGCGTTAAGCCTTATCTCGGGTCGGTATATCGGATTTGGTCAAAATTAATCTACAGCAAAGTTAGATGCTTTTCATATATATTTTCACTAGGCGACTCGGGAAAACGATATAAAACATCGTATCAGTAAAAGTTGAATTTTTTACGTAAAGGCATACTTCAGGTCGGGATATCAAATATGGTCATAATCGATCTACAGCAAAGTACGATGCTTTTTGTATGTATTTCGACTTATCAACTCAGAAAAACGATATAAAACATCATAACAGTGAAGTTGAATTTTTGGCGTAAAGGCATACTTCAGGTCGGGATATCAAATATGGTCATAGTCGATCTACAGCAAAGTACGATGCTTTTTGTATGTATTTCGACTTGACGACTCAGAAAAACGATATAAAACATCATAACAGTGAGTTTGAATTTTTGGCGTAAAGGCATACTTCAGGTCGGATATCGAATATGGTCATAATCGATCTACAGCAAAGTTACGATGCCAAAAACCCTTTTTGTATGTATATTCGCCTCGGGTCGACTCAGGAAAACGATATAAACATTATTATCAGTGAAGTATTGGAATTTTTTGGCGTAAAGGCATACTTCAGGTCGGGATATCGAATATGGTCATAATCGATCTACAGCAAAAAACGATGCTTTTTTTATGTATTTCGACTTGACGACTCAGAAAAACGATAATAAAACATCGTACCAGTAAAGTTTAGTTTTCGGCGTAAAGGCATACCTCTGGTCGGGATACCAAATATGGTCATAATCGATTTACAGCAAAGTTAGATGCTTTTTTGAATGTATTTCGACTGGGCGACTCAGGAAAACGATATAAAACTTCGTATCAGTAAATTTGAATTTTTGGCGTAAAGGCATACTTCTGGTGGGATATCAAATATGGTCATAATCGATCTACAGCAAAGTACGATGCTTTTTGTATGTATTCGACTTGTCGACTCAGAAAACGATATAAAACATCATAACAGTGAAGTTGAATTTTCGGCGTAAAGGCATACCTCAGGTCGGGATACCTAATATGGTCATAATCGATCTACAGCCAAAGTACGATGCTTTTTTGTATGTATTTCGACTTGACGACTCAGAAAAACGATATAAAACATCATAACAGTGAAGTTGAATTTTTGGCGTAAAGGCATACTTCAGGTCGGGATACTAGAATATGGTCATAATCGATTTACAGCAAAGTAAGATGCTTTTTGTATGTATTTCGACTTGACCACTCAGGAAAACGATATAGAACATCGTATCCAATAAAGTTGAATTTTTGGCGTTAAGCCTTATCTCGGGTCGGTATATCGGATTTGGTCAAAATTAATCTACAGCAAAGTAGATGCTTTTTCTATATATTTCCATTAGGCGACTCGGGAAAACGATATAAAACATCGTATTACTAAAGTTAAGTTTTCGGCGTAAAGGCATACCTCAGGTCAGGAATATCAAATATGGTCATAGTCGATCTACAGCAAAGTACGATGCTTTTTGTATGTAGTTTCGACTTGACGACTCAGAAAAACGATATAAAACATCATAACAGTGAAGTTGAATTTTTGGCGTAAAGGCATACTTCAGGTCGGGATATCGAATATGGTCATAATCGATCTACAGCAAAGTATGATGCTTTTTGTATGTATTTCGACTTGACGACTCAGAAAAACGATATAAAACATCGTACCAGTAAAGTTTAGTTTTCGGCGTAAAGGCATACCTCAGGTCGGGATACCAAATATGGTCATAATCGATTTACAGCAAAGTAAGATGCCTTTTTGTATGTATTTCGACTTGACCACTCAGGAAAACGATATAGAACATCGTATCAATAAAGTTGAATTTTTGGCGTTAAGCCTTATCTCGGGTCGGTATATCGGATTTGGTCAAAATTAATCTACAGCAAAGTTAGATGCTTTTCATATATATTTTTCACTAGGCGACTCGGAAAACGATATAAAACATCGTATCAGTAAAGTTGAATTTTTTACGTAAAGGCATACTTCAGGTCGGGATATCAAATATGGTCATAATCGATCTACAGCAAAGTACGATGCTTTTTGTATGTATTTCGACTTATCAACTCAGAAAAACGATATAAAACATCATAACAGTGAAGTTGAATTTTTGGCCTAAAGGCATACTTCAGGTCGGGATATCAAATATGGTCATAGTCGATCTACAGCAAAGTACGATGCTTTTTGTATGTATTTCGACTTGACGACTCAGAAAAACGATATAAAACATCATAACAGTGAAGTTGAATTTTTGGCGTAAAGGCATACTTCAGGTCGGGATATCGAATATGGTCATAATCGATCTACAGCAAAGTACGATGCTTTTTGTATGTATTTCGACTGGGCGACTCAGGAAAACGATATAAAACATCGTATCAGTGAAGTTGAATTTTTGGCGTAAAGGCATACTTCAGGTCGGGATATCGAATATGGTCATAATCGATCTACAGCAAAGTAAGATGCTTTTTGAATGTATTTCGACTGGGCGACTCAGGGAAAACGATATAAAACATCGTATCAGTAAAGTTGAATTTTTGGCGTAAAGGCATACTTCAGGTCGGGATATCAAATATGGTCATAATCGATCTACAGCAAAGTACGATGCTTTTTGTATGTATTTCGACTTGACGACTCAGAAAAACGATATAAAACATCATAACAGTGAAGTTGAATTTTTGGCGTAAAGGCATACTTCAGGTCGGGATATCGAATATGGTCATAATCGATCTACAGCAAAGTATGATGCTTTTTGTATGTATTTTCGACTTGACGACTCAGAAAAACGATATAAAACATCGTATCCAGTAAAGTTTAGTTTTCGGCGTAAAGGCATACCTCAGGTCGGCGATACCTAATATGGTCATAATCGATTTACAGCAAAGTAAGATGCTTTTTGAATGTATTTCGACTTGGGTTACTCAGGAAAACGATATACACTCGTACCCGTAAGTTGAATTTAAGGCGTTAGGCCTTCTCTCGGGTCGTATTACGGATTTGGTCCAAATTGATCTACAGCGAAGTACATGCCTTTTCTGTCTAAATATTTCCACTAGGCGACTCGGGAAAACGATATAAACATCGTATTAGTAAGTTTTCGGCGTAAAGAATACCTGCATGTCAGGATATCAAATATGGTCATAGCCGACTCAGCAAGTAAGATGCTTTTTGAATTAATTCGACTGGGCGACTCAGGAAAACGATATAAAACATCGTATCAGTAAAGTTGAATTTTTGGCGTAAAGGCAACTTCAGTCGGGATATCGAAATATGTCCAGAATCGATCTACCACAAAGTAACGATTCCTTTTTGTATGTATTTCGCCTGGGCACTCAGAAAAACGATATAAAACATCGTTATCAGTAAAGTTTAGTTTTCGGCGTAAAATACATACCTCAGGTCGGGATACCACATATGGTCCATAATCGATTTAAAGCGAAGTATAGATGGCTTTTATCGCTGTATTTCGACTGGGCGACTCAGGAAAGACGATATAAAACATCGTATCAGTAAAGTTGCATTTTTGGCGTAAAGGCATCTATCAGGTCGGATATCGAATATGGTCATAATCGATCTACAGCAAAAGTACGATGCTTTTTGTATGTATTTTCGCCCTGGCGACTCAGAAAAACGATATAAACATCGTATCAGTAAAGTTTAGTTTTCGGGTAAAGACATAACTCGGTCGGGATCCACATATGGTCATAATCGATTTAACAGCAAAAGTAAGATGCTTTTTGAATTATTTCGACTGGGCGACTCAGGAAAACGATATAAAAATCGTACAGTAACGTTGAATTTTTTGGGTGCGTAAAGGCATACTTCAGGTCGGGATATTTAAATATGTCATAATCGAATCTACAGCAAAGTACGATGCTTTTTGTATTATTTCGACTTACGACTCAGAAAAACGATATAAACATCATAACAGTGAAGTTGAATTTTTTGGCGTAAAGGCATACTTCAGGTCGGGATATCGAATATGGTCATAATCGATCTACAGCAAAGTATGATGCTTTTTGTATGTATTTCGACTGACGACTCAGAAAAACGATATAAAACATCGTACAGTAAAGTTTAAGTTTTCGGCGTAAAGGCATACCTTCAGGTCGGGATACCTAAATATGGTCATAATCGATTTACAGCAAAGTAAGATGCTTTTTTGTAATGTATTTCGACTTGACACTCAGGAAACGATATAGACAACATCGTATCAAGTAAAGTTGAATTTTAGGCGTAAGGCCTTATCTCGGGTCGGTATATCGGATTTGGTCAAAATTAGATCTACAGCCAAAGTAGATGCTTTTCTATATATTTCCACTAGGCGACTCGGGAAAACGATATAAAACATCGTATCAGTAAAGTTGAATTTTTTTAGCGTAAAGGCATACTTCAGGTCGGGATATCAATATGGTCATAATCGATCTACAGCAAAGTACGATGCTTTTTGTATGTATTTCGACTTGACGACTCAGAATAAACGATATAAACATCATAACAGTGAAGTTGAATTTTTGGCGTAAAGGCATACTTCAGGTCGGGATATCAAATATGGTCATAATCGATCTACAGCAAAGTACGATGCTTTTTGTATGTATTTCGACTTGACGACTCAGAAAAACGATATAAAACATCGTATCAGTAAAGTTGATTTTTTGGCGTTAAAGCATACTCAGGTCGGGATATCACTATTTGGTCATAATCGATCTACAGCAAAGTTAAGATGCTTTTTGCTATGTATTTCGACTAGGGCGACTCCAGGAAAACGATATAAAACATCGTAATCAGTAAAGTTGAATTTTTGGCGTAAAGGCATACTTCAGGTCGGGATATCAAATAGGTCATAATCGATCTACAGCAAGTACGATGCTTTTTGTATGTATTTCGCCTGGCGACTCAGAAAAACGATATAAAACATCGATAATCAGTAAAGTTTAGTTTTCGGCGTAAAGGCATACCTCAGGTCGGGATACCAAATATGGTCATAATCGATTTACAGCAAAGTAAGATGCTTTTTGAATGTATTTCGACTGGCGACTCAGGAAAACGATATAAAAACATCGTATCAGTAAGTTGAATTTTTGGCGTAAAGGCATACTTCAGGTCGGGATATTAAATATGGTCATAATCGATCTACAGCAAAGTACGATGCTTTTTGTATGTCTTTCGACTTGACGACTCAGAAAAAACGATATAAAACATCATAACAGGAATTTGAATTTTTGGCGTAAAGGCATACTTCAGGTCGGGATATCGAATATGGTCATAATCGATCTACAGCAAAAGTACGATGCTTTGTATGTATTTCGACTGACGACTCAGAAAAACGATATAAAACATCGTACCAGTAAGTTTAGTTTTCGGCGTAAAGGCATACCTCAGGTCGGGATACCAAATATGGGTCATAATCGATTTACAGCAAAGTAAGAATGCTTTTTGAATGTATTTCGACTGGGTTACTCAGGAAAACGATATCAACATCTGTACCCTATCTCGGGTCGGTATATCGAATTTGGTCATAATTGATCTACAGCGAAGTACGATGCTTTTCTAATATATTTCCACTAGCGACTCGGGAAAACGATATAAAACATCGTAAGTAAGTTAATTTTTCGGCGTAAAGGCATACCTCAGGTCAGGATATCAAATATGGTCATAGTCGATCTACAGCAAAGTACGATGCTTTTTGTATGTGTTTCGACTGGACGACTCAGGAAAACGAGATAAAACATCATAACAGTGAAAGTTAGAATTTTTTGGGCGTAAAGGCATACTTCAGGTCGGGATATCGAATATGGTCATAATCGATCTACAGCAAAGTTATGATGCTTTTTGTATGTATTTCGACTGGGCGACTCAGGAAAACGATATAAAACATCGGGGGGGGGGGGGGGGGGTATCAGTAAAGTTGATATTTTTGCGTAATAGGCAATACTTCAGGTTCGGGATATCAAATTGGTCATAATCGATCATACAGCAAGTACGATGCTTTTTGTATGTATTTCTACTTGACGACTCAGAAAAACGATAATAAAACATCATAAAATGAAGTTGAATTTTTGGGCTAAAGGCATACTTCCAGGTCGGGTATCGAATTGGTATGATCCCATCTACAGCAAAGTACGATGCTTTTTGTATGTTTTTTCGACTTGACGATGCAGAAAACGATATAAAACATCGTATCAGTAAAGTTAGTTTTCGCGGTAAAGGCAACCTCAGGTCGGGATACCAAATATGGTCCATAATCGTATTTAACAGCAAAGTAAGATGCTTTTTGAATGTATTGTCGACTGGGCGGCTCGACAGAAACGATATAAAGCATCGTAATCAGTAACGTTTAGGTTTTCGGCGTAAAGGCATACTTCAGGTCGGGATATCGAATATGGTCATAATCGATTCTACAGCAAAGTAAGATCTTTTTTGAATGTATTTCGACTGGGCGACTCGGGAAAACGATATAAACATCGTATCAGTAAAGTTGAATTTTTGGCGTAAAGGCATACTTCAGGTCGGGATATCGAATATGGTCATAATCGATCTACAGCAAAGTACGATGCTTTTTGTATGTATTTCGACTTGACGACTCAGAAAAACGATATAAAACATCGTATCAGTAAAGTTTAGTTTTCGGCGTAAAGGCATACCTCAGGTCGGGATATCAAATATGGTCATAATCGATTTACAGCAAAGTAAGATGCTTTTTGAATGTATTTCGACTGGGCGACTCAGGAAAACGATATAAAACATCGTATCAGTAAAGTTGAATTTTTGGCGTAAAGGCATACTTCAGGTCGGGATATTAAATATGGTCATAATCGATCTACAGCAAAGTACGATGCTTTTTGTATGTATTTCGACTTGACGACTCAGAAAAACGATATAAAACATCATAACAGTGAAGTTGAATTTTTGGCGTAAAGGCATACTTCAGGTCGGGATATCGAATATGGTCATAATCGATCTACAGCAAAGTACGATGCTTTTTGTATGTATTTCGACTTGACGACTCAGAAAAACGATATAAAACATCGATAACAGTGAAGTTGAATTTTTCGGCGTAAAGGCATACTTCAGGTCGGGATATCGAATATGGTCATAATCGATTTACAGCAAAGTATGATGCTTTTTGTATGTATTTCGACTTGACCACTCAGGAAAACGATATAGAACATCGTATCAATAAAGTTGAATTTTTGGCGTTAAGCCTTATCTCGGGTCGGTATATCGGATTTGGTTCAAAATTAATCTACAGCAAAGTTAGATGCTTTTCTTATATATTTCCATTAGGCGACTCGGGAAAACGATATAAAACATCGTATCACTAAACTTAAATTTTTGGCGTACACGCATACTTCAGGTCGGAATATCAAATATGGTCATAATCGATCTACAGCAAAGTACGATGCTTTTTGTATGTATTTCGACTTGACGACTCAGAAAAACGATATAAAACATCATAACAGTGAAGTTGAATTTTTGGCGTAAAGGCATACTTCAGGTCGGGATATCGAATATGGTCATAATCGATCTACAGCAAAGTATGATGCTTTTTGTATGTATTTCGACTTGACGACTCAAAAAAACGATATAAAACATCGTATCAGTAAAGTTTAGTTTTCGGCGTAAAGGCATACCTCAGGTCGGGATACCAAATATGGTCATAATCGATTTACAGCAAAGTAAGATGCTTTTTGTATGTATTTCGACTTGACCACTCAGGAAACGATATAGACATCGTATCAATAAAGTTGATTTTTTGGCGTTAAGCTTATCTCGGTCGGTATATCAGATTTGGTCATAAATAATCTAAAGCAAAGTAGATGCTTTTCTATATTATTTTACTAGGCGGACTCGGGGAAAACGATATTAAACATCGTATCAGTAAGTTGAATTTTTACGTAAAGCATACTTCAGGTCGGGATTTACAAATATGGTCATAATCGATCTACAGGCAAAGTACGATCGCTGTTTGATGTATTTCGACTTATCACTCAGAAAAACGAGATAAAACATCATAACAGTGAAGGGAATTTTTGGCCTAAAGGCATACTTCCAGGTCGGGGGGAATCAAATCTGGTCATAGTCATCTACAGCAAAGTACGATGCTTTTTGTAGTATTTCGACTTGACGACTCACAAAACGATATTATAAAAACCTCATAACAGTGAAGTTGAATTTTTGCCGTAAAGGCATACTTCAGGTCGGGAGTATCAAAATATGGCATACGATCTACAGCAAGTTACGGATGCTGTTTGGATGTATTTCGACTGACGACTCAGAAAAACGATATAAAACATCATACAGTTGAAGTTGAATTTTTGGCCCGTAAAGGCATACTTCAGGTCGGGATATCAAACATAGGTCATAATCGAATCTACAGCAAAGTTACGATGCTTTTTGTATGTATTCGACTGACGTGACTCAGAAAAACGAATAAAACATCATAACAGGGAGAGTGAATTTTGGCCTAAAGGCATACTTCAGTCGGGATATCAAATATGGTCATAGCTCGATCAACAGCAAAGTACCCCCCCTGATTGCTTTTTGTATGTGTGACTTGACGACTCAGAAAAAACGATATAAAACATCATACAACAGTGAAGTGAATTTTTGGCGTAAAGGCATACTCAGGTCGGATATTAAAAATGCCGATAATGGTCATAATCGATCTACAGCAAAGATGATGCTTTTTGTATGTATTTCGACCTGACGACTCAGAAAAACTATATAAAACATCGTACCAGTCAAGTAGTTTTCGGCGAAAGGCATACCTCAGGTCGGGATACAAATATGTATAATCGATTTACAGCCAAAGTAAGATGCTTTTTGTATGTTATTCGACTTGACCACTCAGGAAAACGATATAGAAACATCGTATCAATAAAGTGAATTTTGGAGTTAAGCCTTTATTCTCGGGTCGGTATATCGGATTGGTCAAAAATCTACAGCAAAAGTAGATGCTTTTCATATATATTTGTCACTAGGCGACTCGGGAAAACGATATAAAACATCGTCAAGTAAAGTGAATTATTTTGACCGTAAAGGCATACTTCAGGTTCGGGATATCAAATATGGTCATAATCGATCTACAGCAAAGTACAATGCTTTTTTGTATGTCATTTCGACTTATCAACTAAGAAAACGATATAAAACATCATACAGTGAAGGTTGATTTTTGGGCCTAAGCATACTGCAGGTCGGGAATCAAATATGGGCATGTCGATCTACAGCAAAGTACGAGCCTTTTTGTATGTATTTCGACTTGGACGACTCAGAAAAACGATATAAAACATCATGACATGAAAGTTGAATTCTGGCGTAAAGGCATACTCAGGTCGGGCTATCGAATCTTGCATAATCGATTTACAGCAAATAAGATGCTTTTTGCATTATTGCGACTTGGGAGACTCAGGAAAACCGATAAATAAAAACCATAGTATCAGTAAAGTGAATTTTTGGCCGTAAAGCCATACTCAGTCGGGATATCAAATATGGTCATAACGATCTACAGCAATAGACCCCCCCGATGCTTTTGTATGTATTTTAGACTTGACGACTCAGAAAAACGATATAAAACATCGATAAACAGTGAAGTGAATTTTTGCGTAAAGGCATACTCAGTCGGATATCGAATATGGTCATAATCGATATACAGCAAGTATGGATGCTGTTTGTATGTATTCGAGCCCCTCCCCCCCCCCCCCCACTTGACGACCAGAAAACGATATAAAACATAGTACCAGTAAAGTATTAGTTTTCGGCGTACAGGCAACCTCAGGTCGGGATACAAATAGGTCATATCGATTTTACAGCAAGTAGATGCTTGTTGATGTATTTCGATTGACACTCAGGAAAACGATATAGAACATCGTATCAAAAAATGTGAATTTGGGCGTTAAGCCTTTATACTGGGTCGGTATATCGGATTTGGTCAAAATTAATCTACAGCAAAGTTTTAGATGCTTCATTATATTTTCACTAGGCGACTCGGGGAAAACGATATAAAACATCGTATAAGTAAAGTTGAATGTTTTTAAGTAAAGGCATACTTCAGGTCGGGATATCAAATATGGTCTAACGATCTCCAGCAAGTACGTGCTTTTTGTAGTATTTCGAAGTATCAACTCAGAAAAACGATATAAAACATCATAACAGTGAAGTCGAATTTTTGGCCTAAAGGCATACTTCAGGTCGGGATATCAATATGAGTCATAGCGATGCTACAGCAAATTACGATGCTTTTGGTAGGTTATTTCGATTGACGACCTCAGAAAAAACGATATAAAACATCATAACAGTGAAGTTGAATTTTTGGCGTAAAGGCATACTTCAGGTCGGATATCAAAATGTGTCATAATCGATCTACAGCAAAGTACGATGCGTTTTGTATGTATTTCGACTTATCAACTCAGAAAAAACGATATAAAACATCATAACAGTGAGTTGAATTTTTGGTCAAAGGCATACTTCAGGTCGGGATATCAAATATGGCTCATAGTCGATCTACAGCAAAGTACGATGCTTTTTGAGATATTCGACTGACGACTCAAGAACGATATAAAAACATCAAACAGTGAAGTTGAACTTTTGCGTAAGGCAATATTCAGGTCGGGATATCGAATATGGTCATACGATTTACAGAATCAAAGTAGATGATTTTTGAATGTTAGTTCGAACTGGCGACTCAGGAAAACGATATAAAACATCGTATCAGTAAAGTTTGAATTTTTGGCGTAAAGGCATACTTCAGGTCGGGATATCAAATATGGTCATAATCGATCTACAGCAAAGTACGATGCTTTTTGTATGTATTTCGACTGACGACTCAGAAAAACGATATAAAACATCATAACAGTGAAGTTGAATTTTTGGCGTAAAGGCATACTTCAGGTCGGGATATCGAATATGGTCATAATCCATCTACAGCAAAGTACGATGCTTTTTGTATGTTTTCGACTTGACGATTCAGAAAAAACGATATGAAACATCGTATCAGTAAGTTTTAGTTTTCGGCGTAAAGGCATACCTCAGGTCGGGATATCCAAATATGGTCATAATCGATTTACAGCAAAGGTAAGATGCTTTTTGAATGTATTTCGACTGGGCGACTCAGGAAACGATATAAAACATCGTATCAGTAAAGTTTAGTTTTCGGCGTAAAGGCATACCTCAGGTCGGGATACCCACATATGGTCATAATCGATTTACAGCAAAGTAAGATGCTTTTTGAATGTATTTCGACTGGGCGACTCAGGAAAACGATATAAAACATCGTATCAGTAAAGTTGAATTTTTGGCGTAAAGGCATACTTCAGGTCGGGATATCGAATATGGTCATAATCGATCTACAGCAAAGTACGATGCTTTTTGTATGTATTTCGCCTGGGCGACCTCAGAAAAACGATATAAACAATCGTATCAGTAAGTTTAGTTTTCGGCGTAAAGGCATACTCAGGTCGGGATACCACATATGGTCATAATCGATTTACAGCAAAGTAAGATGCTTTTTGAATGTATTTCGACTGGGCGACTCAGGAAAACGATATAAAACATCGTATCAGTAAAGTTGAATTTTTGGCGTAAAGGCATACTTCAGGTCGGGATATTAAATATGGTCATAATCGATCTACAGCAAAGTACGATGCTTTTTGTATGTATTTCGACTTGACGACTCAGAAAAACGATATAAAACATCATAACAGTGAAGTTGAATTTTTGGCGTAAAGGCATACTTCAGGTCGGGATATCAAATATGGTCATAGTCGATCTACAGCAAAGTACGATGCTTTTTGTATGTATTTCGACTTGACGACTCAGAAAAACGATATAAAACATCATAACAGTGAAGTTGAATTTTTGGCATAAAGGCATACTTCAGGTCGGGATATCGAATATGGTCATAATCGATCTACAGCAAAGTACGATGCTTTTTGTATGTATTTCGCCTGGGCGACTCAGGAAAACGATATAAAACATTATATCAGTGAAGTTGAATTTTTGGCGTAAAGGCATACTTCAGGTCGGGATATCGAATATGGTCATAATCGATCTACAGCAAAAAACGATGCTTTTTGTATGTATTTCGACTTGACGACTCAGAAAAACGATATAAAACATCGTACCAGTAAAGTTTAGTTTTCGGCGTAAAGGCATACCTCTGGTCGGGATACCAAATATGGTCATAATCGATTTACAGCAAAGTTAGATGCTTTTTGAATGTATTTCGACTGGGCGACTCAGGAAAACGATATAAAACTTCGTATCAGTAAATTTGAATTTTTGGCGTAAAGGCATACTTCTGGTCGGGATATCAAATATGGTCATAATCGATCTACAGCAAAGTACGATGCTTTTTGTATGTATTTCGACTTGTCGACTCAGAAAAACGATATAAAACATCATAACAGTGAAGTTGAATTTTCGGCGTAAAGGCATACCTCAGGTCGGGATACCAAATATGGTCATAATCGATCTACAGCAAAGTACGATGCTTTTTGTATGTATTTCGACTTGACGACTCAGAAAAACGATATAAAACATCATAACAGTGAAGTTGAATTTTTGGCGTAAAGGCATACTTCAGGTCGGGATATCGAATATGGTCATAATCGATTTACAGCAAAGTAAGATGCTTTTTGTATGTATTTCGACTTGACCACTCAGGAAAACGATATAGAACATCGTATCAATAAAGTTGAATTTTTGGCGTTAAGCCTTATCTCGGGTCGGTATATCGGATTTGGTCAAAATTAATCTACAGCAAAGTTAGATGCTTTTCTTATATATTTCCATTAGGCGACTCGGGAAAACGATATAAAACATCGTATCACTAAACTTAAATTTTTGGCGTACACGCATACTTCAGGTCGGAATATCAAATATGGTCATAATCGATCTACAGCAAAGTACGATGCTTTTTGTATGTATTTCGACTTGACGACTAAGAAAAACGATATAAAACATCATAACAGTGAAGTTGAATTTTTGGCGTAAAGGCATACTTCAGGTCGGGATATCGAATATGGTCATAATCGATCTACAGCAAAGTATGATGCTTTTTGTATGTATTTCGACTTGACGACTCAGAAAAACGATATAAAACATCGTACCAGTAAAGTTTAGTTTTCGGCGTAAAGGCATACCTCAGGTCGGGATACCAAATATGGTCATAATCGATTTACAGCAAAGTAAGATGCTTTTTGTATGTATTTCGACTTGACCACTCAGGAAAACGATATAGAACATCGTATCAATAAAGTTGAATTTTTGGCGTTAAGCCTTATCTCGGGTCGGTATATCAGATTTGGTCAAAATTAATCTACAGCAAAGTTAGATGCTTTTCATATATATTTTTACTAGGCGACTCGGGAAAACGATATAAAACATCGTATCAGTAAAGTTGAATTTTTTACGTAAAGGCATACTTCAGGTCGGGATATCAAATATGGTCATAATCGATCTACAGCAAAGTACGATGCTTTTTGTATGTATTTCGACTTATCAACTCAGAAAAACGATATAAAACATCATAACAGTGAAGTTGAATTTTTGGCCTAAAGGCATACTTCAGGTCGGGATATCAAATATGGTCATAGTCGATCTACAGCAAAGTACGATGCTTTTTGTATGTATTTCGACTTGACGACTCAGAAAAACGATATAAAACATCATAACAGTGAAGTTGAATTTTTGGCGTAAAGGCATACTTCAGGTCGGGATATCAAATATGGTCATAATCGATCTACAGCAAAGTACGATGCTTTTTGTATGTATTTCGACTTGACGACTCAGAAAAACGATATAAAACATCATAACAGTGAAGTTGAATTTTTGGCGTAAAGGCATACTTCAGGTCGGGATATCAAATATGGTCATAATCGATCTACAGCAAAGTACGATGCTTTTTGTATGTATTTCGACTTGACGACTCAGAAAAACGATATAAAACATCATAACAGTGAAGTTGAATTTTTGGCGTAAAGGCATACTTCAGGTCGGGATATCGAATATGGTCATAATCCATCTACAGCAAAGTACGATGCTTTTTGTATGTTTTTCGACTTGACGATTCAGAAAAACGATATAAAACATCGTATCAGTAAAGTTTAGTTTTCGGCGTAAAGGCATACCTCAGGTCGGGATACCAAATATGGTCATAATCGATTTACAGCAAAGTAAGATGCTTTTTGTATGTATTTCGACTTGACCACTCAGGAAAACGATATAGAACATCGTATCAATAAAGTTGAATTTTTGGCGTTAAGCCTTATCTCGGGTCGGTATATCGGATTTGGTCAAAATTAATCTACAGCAAAGTTAGATGCTTTTCATATATATTTTCACTAGGCGACTCGGGAAAACGATATAAAACATCGTATCAGTAAAGTTGAATTTTTTACGTAAAGGCATACTTCAGGTCGGGATATCAAATATGGTCATAGTCGATCTACAGCAAAGTACGATGCTTTTTGTATGTATTTCGACTTGACGACTCAGAAAAACGATATAAAACATCATAACAGTGAAGTTGAATTTTTGGCGTAAAGGCATACTTCAGGTCGGGATATCGAATATGGTCATAATCGATTTACAGCAAAGTAAGATGCTTTTTGAATTTATTTCGACTGGGAGACTCAGGAAAACGATATAAAACATCGTATCAGTAAAGTTGAATTTTTGGCGTAAAGGCATACTTCAGGTCGGGATATCAAATATGGTCATAATCGATCTACAGCAAAGTACGATGCTTTTTGTATGTATTTCGACTTGACGACTCAGAAAAACGATATAAAACATCATAACAGTGAAGTTGAATTTTTGGCGTAAAGGCATACTTCAGGTCGGGATATCGAATATGGTCATAATCCATCTACAGCAAAGTACGATGCTTTTTGTATGTTTTTCGACTTGACGATTCAGAAAAACGATATAAAACATCGTATCAGTAAAGTTTAGTTTTCGGCGTAAAGGCATACCTCAGGTCGGGATACCTAATATGGTCATAATCGATTTACAGCAAAGTAAGATGCTTTTTGAATGTATTTCGACTGGGTTACTACGAAAACGATATACAACATCGTACCCGTAAAGTTGAATTTAAGGCGTTAGGCCTTATCTCGGGTCGGTATATCGGATTTGGTCAAAATTGATCTACAGCGAAGTAAGATGCTTTTCTAATATATTTCCACTAGGCGACTCGGGAAAACGATATAAAACATCGTATTAGTAAAGTTAAGTTTTCGGCGTAAAGGCATACCTCAGGTCAGGATATCAAATATGGTCATAGTCGATCTACAGCAAACTACGATGCTTTTTGTATGTGTTTCGACTTGACGACTCAGAAAAACGATATAAAACATCATAACAGTGAAGTTGAATTTTTGGCGTAAAGGCATACTTCAGGTCGGGATATCGAATATGGTCATAATCGATCTACAGCAAAGTATGACTCAGAAAAACGATATAAAACATCGTACCAGTAAAGTTTAGTTTTCGGCGTACAGGCATACCTCAGGTCGGGATACCAAATATGGTCATAATCGATTTACAGCAAAGTAAGATGCTTTTTGTATGTATTTCGACTTGACCACTCAGGAAAACGATATAGAACATCGTATCAAAAAAGTTGAATTTTTGGCGTTAAGCCTTATCTCGGGTCGGTATATCGGATTTGGTCAAAATTAATCTACAGCAAAGTTAGATGCTTTTCATATATATTTTCACTAGGCGACTCGGGAAAACGATATAAAACATCGTATCAGTAAAGTTGAATTTTTTACGTAAAGGCATACTTCAGGTCGGGATATCAAATATGGTCATAATCGATCTACAGCAAAGTACGATGCTTTTTGTATGTATTTCGACTTATCAACTCAGAAAAACGATATAAAACATCATAACAGTGAAGTTGAATTTTTGGCCTAAAGGCATACTTCAGGTCGGGATATCAAATATGGTCATAGTCGATCTACAGCAAAGTACGATGCTTTTTGTATGTATTTCGACTTGACGACTCAGAAAAACGATATAAAACATCATAACAGTGAAGTTGAATTTTTGGCGTAAAGGCATACTTCAGGTCGGGATATCGAATATGGTCATAATCGATTTACAGCAAAGTAAGATGCTTTTTGAATGTATTTCGACTGGGCGACTCAGGAAAACGATATAAAACATCGTATCAGTAAAGTTGAATTTTTGGCGTAAAGGCATACTTCAGGTCGGGATATCAAATATGGTCATAATCGATCTACAGCAAAGTACGATGCTTTTTGTATGTATTTCGACTTGACGACTCAGAAAAACGATATAAAACATCATAACAGTGAAGTTGAATTTTTGGCGTAAAGGCATACTTCAGGTCGGGATATCGAATATGGTCATAATCCATCTACAGCAAAGTACGATGCTTTTTGTATGTATTTCGCCTGGGCGACTCAGAAAAACGATATAAAACATCGTATCAGTAAAGTTTAGTTTTCGGCGTAAAGGCATACCTCAGGTCGGGATACCACATATGGTCATAATCGATTTACAGCAAAGTAAGATGCTTTTTGAATGTATTTCGACTGCGCGACTCAGGAAAACGATATAAAACATCGTATCAGTAAAGTTGAATTTTTGGCGTAAAGGCATACTTCAGGTCGGGATATTAAATATGGTCATAATCGATCTACAGCAAAGTACGATGCTTTTTGTATGTATTTCGACTTGACGACTCAGAAAAACGATATAAAACATCATAACAGTGAAGTTGAATTTTTGGCGTAAAGGCATACTTCAGGTCGGGATATCGAATATGGTCATAATCGATCTACAGCAAAGTATGATGCTTTTTGTATGTATTTCGACTTGACGACTCAGAAAAACGATATAAAACATCGTACCAGTAAAGTTTAGTTTTCGGCGTAAAGGCATACCTGAGGTCGGGATACCAAATATGGTCATAATCGATTTACAGCAAAGTAAGATGCTTTTTGTATGTATTTCGACTTGACCACTCAGGAAAACGATATAGAACATCGTATCAATAAAGTTGAATTTTTGGCGTTAAGCCTTATCTCGGGTCGGTATATCGGATTTGGTCAAAATTGATCTACAGCGAAGTAACATGCTTTTCTAATATATTTCCACTAGGCGACTCGGGAAAACGATATAAAACATCGTATTAGTTAAGTTTTCGGCGTAAAGGCATACCTCAGGTCAGGATATCAAATATGGTCATAGTCGATCTACAGCAAAGTAAGATGCTTTTTGAATGTATTTCGACTGGGCGACTCAGGAAAACGATATAAAACATCGTATCAGTAAAGTTTAGTTTTCGGCGTAAAGGCATACCTCAGGTCGGGATACCACATATGGTCATAATCGATTTACAGCAAAGTAAGATGCTTTTTGAATGTATTTCGAC
>CM032476.1:60099-86262 GCA_019059595.1 Marasmia exigua
ATATCGGATTTGGTCAAAATTGATCTACAGCAAAGTAAGATGCTTTTCTAATATATTTCCACTAGGCGACCCTCTGGGAAAACGATATAAACATCGTATCAGTAAAGTTTGAATTTTTGCGTAAAGGCTACTTCAGTCGGATACCAAAGGTGGTCATAATCGATCTACGCATAGTACGATGCTTTTATGTATGTATTTCGACTTGCGACTCCAGAAAAAGCTATATAAAACATCCTATCAGTAAGTTGAATTATTGGCGTAAAGGCATACTTCAGGTCGGGATACCAAATGTGGTCCATAATCGGATCTACAGCAAAGTACTCTTTTTGTATGTATTTCGACTTGACGACTCGAAAACTTTAAACATCAGAACAGAGTAAGTTATTTTTGGCGTAATGGAATACTTCAGGGCGGGATGATCGAATATGTTACATACTCGATCTACAAGCAAAAAACGAGCTTTTTGTATATATTTCGGTACTTTGACGACTCAGAAAAACGATATAAATCATCATACCAGTGAATTTTGGTTTTCGGCGTAAGGCATACCTCAGGTCGAGGATACCAACAAAAGGTCTAGTTGATTAACAGCAAAGTAAGATTCTTTTTGAATTGTATGTTCGACTGGGCACTCAGGAAAACGATATAAAACTCGCATCAATAAGATTTGAATTTTTGGCGTTAACCTTATCTCGGTTCGTATAATTCGGTTTGGTCAAAATTGATTACAGCAAAGTCGATGCTTTTCTAATAATATTTCCCACTAGGCGACTCGGGAACACGTAAAACTCGTATCAAGTAAGGTTGCATTTTTGGCGTTAAGTCATACTTTCAGGTCGTGATACCAATTGTAGGTCATAATGCGATCTACAGCAAAGTACGATGCTTTTTGGTATGTTTCGACTTGCGATCTCATTAAAAACGATATAAAATATCGTATCTAGTAACGTTTAGTTTTTTGGCGTACGGCATACCTCAGTCGGATACAATATGGTCATAATCGATTTACAAGTAAAGTAGTGCTTTTTGAACTTTATTTCGACTGGCGACTCAGGAAAACGATATAGAAACATCGTATCCCGATACGTAAAAAGATTGTCATTCCCAAAGTTTAAACATGTCATACGAAAATGTTGCTTCATGAACCATTTTACCAAAGTTGGCCGACTATTTGAACTACTGACATCGTTGCAATTGATTTCTTATATTTAACAAGCTGATATAATATAAATAAGCTAATGTAATATAATGTCTATTGAATAATGTAGAATCATTACATTTAATTAATTTATTGTATTTACGTATATACGCAATAAGGTTTTTGTAAAATTAGGTAATGTGCTAATGTTGGATGCTATTGCTGTGTAGCTAGTGTGAGAACAAATTATTATATATACCACCCTTGTAATACACTTTATCACAAATAACATATTCTATTCTATATTCTATTCTATTCTATCAATAAAGTTGAATTTTTGGGGGGCGTTAAGCCTTATCTTCGGGTCGGTATATCGGATTTTGGTCAGAAATCGTTTCCGCAAAGTATGATGCTTTTTGATGTTATTTCAGACTTGGCGACTCAGAAAAACGATATAAACATCGAATCATAAAGTTGAATTTTTGGCGTTAAGCCTTATCTCGTCGGTATATCGGATTTTGGTCAAAATTGATCTTCAGCAAAGTAAGATGCTTTTCTAATTATTTCCACTAGGGCGCACTCGGGAAAACGATTTAAAACACGTATCGGTAAATTTGAATTATTTTGGCGTAAGGGCTACTTCGGTCGGATACAAAATGTGGTGCATACGTTCTACAGCAAGTACAATGATTTTTGTATGTTCATTTCGACTTGACCGACTCAGAAAACGGTATAAAACATCCATAACAGTGAAGTTAAGATTTTTGGCCGTAAAGTCATACCTCAGGTCGGGATACCAAATATGGTCCTAATCAGATTTACAGCAAAGTAAGATGCTTTTTGATGTATTTCGACTGGCGACTCCAGGAACGATATAAAACATCGTATCAATAAATTTGAATTTTCGGCGTTAAGCCTTATCTCGGTCGGTTAATCGGATTTGGTCAAATTGATCTACAGCAACGTTCGATGCTTTTTCTAATATTTTCCACTAGGCGACTCGGAAAACGATATAAACATCGTATCAAGTAAAGTTGAATGTTTTGGCGTAAGGCTACTTCAGGTCGGGATACCAAATTGGTCATAAATCGAATCTACAGCAAAGTACGATGCTTTTTGTATGTATTTCGACTTGCGATCAGAAAAAACGATATAAAATAATCGTATCAGTAAGTTTAGTTTTTCTCGTAAGGCATACCCTAGGTCGGGATACCAAATATGGTCATAATCGATTTACAGCAATAACGAATGCTTTTTGAATGTTTATCGACGGGCGACTCGGAAAATGCGATTACAACATCGCTCATAAAGTTGAATTTTTGGCGTTAAGGCCTTATCCGGGTCGGTAATCGGATTTTGGTCAAAATCGCATTTACAGCAAGTAAGATGCTTTTTGAATGTATTTCGACTTGCGACATCAGAAAAACGATATAAACATCTTATCATAAGTTGAAGTGGTTTGGCGCTTAGCCTTACATCTCGGGTCGGTATATCGGATTTGTCAAAATTGATCTACAGCAAAGTAGATGCTTTTCTAATATAATTTCCACTAGGCGACTCGGGAAAACGATATAAAACTCGTATCAGTAAAGTTGAATTTTTGCGTACAGGCATACTTCAGGTCGGGATACCGTAATGTGGTCATAATCGATCTACAGCATAGTAACGATGCTTTTTGTATGTATTTCGACTTGAACGACTCAGAAAACGATATAAAACATCATAATCAGTAAAGTTGAAATTTTGGCTTAAAGGTCAATACTTTCAGGTCGGGATACCAAAATTTCGTCATAATCGAATATACAGCAAACGTACATGCTTTTTGTATCTATTTCGACTTGACGACTCAGAAAAACTATATAAAACATCATAACAGTGGAATTAAAATTTTTTGGCGTAATGGCCATACTTCAGGTCGGATATCGAATATGGTCATAATCGATCTACAGCAAAAAACGATGCTTTTTGTATATTTTCGACTTGACGACTCAGAAAAACGTATAAAACATCAAACAGTGAATTAGTTTTTCGGGGGGGGCGTAAAGGCATACCTCAGGTCGGGATAACCAAAAAAGGCATATTGATTAACAGCAAGTAAGATGCTTGTTTGAATGTATTTCGGACTGGGCGACTCAGGAAAACGATATAAAACATCGCTCAATAAATTTGAATTTTTGGCGTTAAGCCTTATCCGGGCTCTGTATATCGGATTTGGTCCAAAATTGATCTACACAAAGTTCGATGCTTTTCTAATATATTTCCACTAGGCACTTCGGGAAAACGATATAGAACATCGTATCAGTAAGTTGAATTTTGGCGTTAAGGCATACTTCAGGTCGGGATAACCATTTGGGTCATAATCGATCTACAGGTCAAAGGTACGATGCTTTTTGTATGTATTTCGACTTGACGACTCGAAAAACGATATAAAAAATATCGTATCAGTAAAGTTTAGTTTTTTGGCGTAAGGCATACCTCAGGTCGGGATACCAATATGGTCATAATCGATTTACAGTCAAAGTAAGATGCTTTTTGAATGTAATTTCGACTGTGCGCCTCAGGAAAACCGCTTATAAAACATCGTAATCAATAAGTTGACTTTGGCGTTAAGCCTTATCTCGGGTCGGTATAGTCGGATTTTGGTCAAAATCGATTTACAGCAAAGTAAGATGCTTTTTGAATATATTTCGACTTGGCGACTCAGAAAAACGATATAAAACATCTGTATCAATAACGTTGAATTTTGGCGTTAAGCCTTTCTCGGGTCGTTATATCGATTTGGGTCCAAAATTGATCTTCAGCAAAGTAAATGCTTTTTCTAATATATTTCCCCTAGGAGGCGAACTCGGAAAACGCTTATAAAACATCGTAATCAGTAAAGTTGAATTTTTGTGGCGTTTAAGGCAATACTTCTCGGGATAACCAAATTGGTCATAATCGATCTACGCAAAGTACGAATGCTTTTGGTATGTATTTCGACCTTGACGACTCAGAAAAACGATATTAAACATCATAACATGTCAGTTAAATTTTTTGGCGTTAAAGTCATACCTCATGTCGGATACCAATATGGTCATAATCGATTTACAGCAAAGTAAGATGCTTTTTGAATGTTTCTACTGGGCGACTCGGAAACGATATAAAACATCTTATCAATAAAGTTGAATTTTTGGCGTTAAGGACCCTATCTCGGGTCGGTATTCGGATTTGGTCAAAATCGATTTACAGCAAATGTAAGATGCTTTTTGAATGTATTTCGACTTGGCGACCTCAGAAAAAGATATAAACTCGGGGGTATCAATAACGTGTGAATTTTTGCGTTCAGCCTTATCATCTGGTTCGGTATATCGGATTTGGTCAAAATCGATTTACGCAAGTAAGATGCTTTTTGAATGTATTTCCACTATGCGAACTCGGGAAAACGATATAAAACATCGTATCAGTAAAGTTGAATTTTTGGGGGGGGCGTAAGGCATACTTTCAGGTCGGGATACCAAATGTGGTCATAATCGATCTACAGCAAAAATAGACGAATGCTTTTGTATATGTTTTCGAACTGGCGACTCAGAAAAACGATATTAAACATCGTATCAATAAAGGTGAATTTTGAGCGTTAAGCCTTATCTCGGGTCGGTATTCGGATTGGTCAAAATCCGATTTAACAGCAAAGTAAGATGCTTTTGAATGTATTTCCCTAGGCGACCGTCGAGAGAAACGATTATACAACTCGTTCAGTAAAGTTATTTTTTGGCGTATAAGGCATACTTTCAGGTCAGGGATACCAAATGTGGTCATAATCGTCTACAGCAACTACGATGCTTTTTGTATGTATTTCGACTGGCACTCAGAACACGATATTAAACATCGTATCAATAAAGGTGAATTTTTAGCGTTAAGCCTATCTCGGTCGGTATATCGAATTTGGTCAAAATCGATTTACAGGGCAAGTAATGATGCTTTTTGAATGTATTTCCAATAGGCGAACTCGGGAAAACGTTATAAACATCGTATCAGTAAAGTTGAATTTTTGATCGTAAAGCATACTTCAGGTCGGGATACCAAATGGGTTTTTTTTTTTTTGGTCATAATCGATCTACAGCAAAGTACGATGCTTTTTGTAATGTATTTCGACTGGGCGACTCCAAGGAGAAACGATATTAAACATCGTATCAATAAGGTGAATTTTTAGCGTGTAACCTTCATCTCGGGTCGGTTATCGGATTTGGTCCACATCGAGTTAACAGCAAGTAGATGCTTTTTAATGTATTTCACTAGGCTACTCGGGAAAACGATATAAAACTCGTATCAGTAAGAGTTGAATTTTTGGCGTAAAGGCCTACTTCAGGTCTGGATACCAAATGTGGTCCATAATGCGATCTACGCAAGTACGATGCTTTTTGGTATGTATTTCGCTGGGGCGAACTCAGGAGAAACGACATTAAACTCGTATCATAAAGTGTGAATTTTTATTTAGCGTTAAGCCTTATCGCGGGTCGTATATCGATTTGGTCAAATCGGATTTCAGCAAAGTAGATGCTTTTTAAATGTATTTCCACTAGGCGACTCGGGAAAACGATATAAACATCGTATCTAAGTTGGATAAGTGTTTTGGCGTTAAGGCATACTTCAGGTCGGGATAGCCAAATATGGTCATAATCGATTTACAGCAAAGTAAGGTGCTGTTGAATGTATTCGGACTGGTCGACTCAGATGGGAAAAACGATATTAACATCGTACAATAAAGTTGAAATTTTGGAGTTAAGCCTTATCTCGGGCGGGTATTATCGGATTTGGTCAAAATCGATTTACAGCAAAGTGAGAGCTTTTTGAATGTATTTCGACTGGGCGACTCAGGAAAACGATATAAACAGTATCAATAAAGTTGAATTTTTGGCGGTTAAGCCTATATCTCGCGCGCGGTATATCGGATTTGGTCAAATTGATCTACAGCAAAAGTTAAGATGCTTTTCTAATTATTTCACTAGGCGACTCGGGGAAAACGATATAAAACAATTCGTAATCAGTAAGTTGAATTTTTGGCGTAAAGAACTTCAGGTCGGGATACCAAATATGGTCATAATCGATTTACAGTCAAAGTAGATGCTTTTTTTAATGTTTTTCGACTGGGCGACTCAGGAACCGTATTAAAACATTATATCAGTGAAGTTGAAAATTTTGCGTATAAGCCTTTATATCGGGTCGGTATATTCGGATTTTGGCAAAATCGAGTTACAGCAAAGTAAGATGCTTTTTGAATGTATTTCGGACTCGGGCGACTCAGGAAAAACGATTATAAAACATCGTATCAATAAAGCTGGAATTTTTGGCGTTAAGCCTTATCTCGGGTCTGGTATATCGGATTGGTCAAAATTGATCTACTGCAAAGTAAGATGCTTTTCTAATATATTTTCACTAGTCGACTTCGGGAAAACGACTATAAAACATCGTATCAGTAAGTGAATTTTTGGCGTAAAGGCATACTTCAGGTCGGGGATACCAAATATGGTCATAATCGATTTACAGCAAAGTAAGATGCTTTTTGAATGTATTTCGACTGGGCGACTCAGGAAAACGATATTATACATCGTATCAATAAAGTTGGAATTTTTGGCGTTAAGCCTTATCTCGGGTCGGTATATCGGATTTGGCAAAATTGATCTACAGCAAAGTACGATGGCTTTTCTAATATATTTCCACTAGGCGACTCGGGAAAACGATATAAAACATCGTATCAGTAAAGTGAATTTTTGGCGTAAAGGCATACTCAGGTCGGATACCAAATGTGGTCATAATCGATCTACAGCAAAGTAGATGCTTTTGAATGTATTTCGACTTGACGACTCAGGAAAACGATATAAAACATAGTATCAATAAGTTGAATTTTGGCGTTAAGCCTTATCTAGGGTCGGTATATCGGATTTGCGCAATTTGAATCTACAGCAAAGTAAAGATTGCTTTTCTAATAGACTTTCCACTAGGCGACTCAGAAACAAAACAATATATGAAAACATAGTATCAGTAAAGTTTGTTTTCGGCGTAAAGGCATAACTCAGGTCGGGAACCACAATATGTCATAATTCGATTTACAGCAAAGTAAGTTGCTTTTTGAAGGTATGAGACTGGGCGATCAGGAAAACGATATTAAACATCGTATTCATAAGTTGAATTTTGGCGTTTAAGCCTTATCCGGGTCGGTATATCGGATTTGGTCAAAAATCGATTTACAAGCAAAGTAAGATGCTTTTGAATGTATTTCGACTGGGTCGCGACTCAGGAAAACGATATAAACATTCGTATCAATAAAGTTGAATTTTTGGCGTTAAGCCTTATCTCGGGTCGGTATATCGGATTTGGTCAAAAGTGATCTACTGCAAAGTAAGCATGCTTTTCTAATATAATTTCCACTAGGCGAATCGGGAAAACGATTTAAAACATCGTATCAGTAAAGTTGAATTTTTGGCGTTAAAGGCATACTTCAGGTCGGGATACCAAATATGGTCATAATCGATTTACAGCAAAGTAAGATGCTTTTTTAATGTTTTTTCGAACTGGGCGACTCAGGAAAACGATATAAAACATTATATCAGTGAAGTTGAATTTTTGGCGTTAAGCCTTATCTCGGGTCGGTATATCGGATTTGGTCAAAATTGATCTACAACCAAAGTAAGATGCTTTTTGTTTGTTATTTCGGCTTGATGACTCAGAAATAACGATATGAAACATCGTATCAGTAAAGTTTTAGTTTTCGGCGTAAAGGCATACCTCAGGTCGGGATACCAAATATGGTCATAATCGATTACAGCAAAGTAAGATGCTTTTTGAATGTATTTCGACTGGGCGACTCAGGAAAAGGATATAAAACATCGTATCAATAAAGTTGAATTTTTGGCGTTAAGCCTTATCTCGGGTCGGTATATCGGATTTGGTCAAAATCGATTTACAGCAAAGTAAGATGCTTTTTGAATGTATTCGATCTGGGCGACTCAGGAAAACGATATAAAAATCGTATCAATAAAGTTGAATTTTTGGCGTTAAGCCTTATCTCGGGTCGGTATATCGGATTTGGTCAAAATTGATCTACAGCAAAGTAAGATGCTTTTCTAATATATTTCCACTAGGCGACTCTTTCAAACGATATAAAACATCGTATCAGTAAGTTGAATTTTTGGCGTAAAGGCATACTTCAGGTCGGGATACCAAATATGGTCATAATCGATTTTACAGCAAAGTAAGATGCTTTTTGAATGTATTCGATGGGCGACTCAGGAACAACGATATTATACATCGTATCAATAAAGTTGAATTTTTGCGTTTAAGCCTTATCTCGGGTCGGTATATCGGATTTGGTCAAAATTGATCTACAGCAAAGTAAGATGCTTTATTGAATGGATTTCGACTGGCGACTCAGGAAAACGATATAAAACATCGTATCAATAAAGTTGAATTTTTCGCGTTAAGCCTTATCTCGGGTCGGTATATCGGATTTGGTCAAAATGATCTACAGCAAAAGTACGATGCTTTTCTAATATATTTACACTAGGCGGACTCGGGAAAACGATATAACAACATCGTATCAGTAAAGTTGAATTTTTTGGCGTAAAAGGCATACTTCAGGTCGGAAACCAAATGTGGTCATAATCGATCTACAGCAAAGTAGATGCTTTTTTGAATGTATTTCGACTTGACGACTCAGGAAAACGAAATAAACATCGTCATCAATCAAGTTGAATTTTTGGCGTTAAGCCTTATCTCGGGTCGGTATATCAGATTTGGTCAAAATTGATCTACAGCAAAGTAAGATGCTTTTCTAATATATTTCCACTAGGCGACTCGGGAAAACGATATAAAACATCGTATCAGTAAAGTTGAATTTTTGGCGTAAAGGCATACTTCAGGTCGGGAAACCAAATGTGGTCATAATCGATCTACAGCAAAGTACGATGCTTTTTGTATGTATTTCGACTTGACGCACTCAGAGAAAACGATATAAAACATCGTATCAGTAAAGTTTAGTTTTTAGCATAAAGGCATACCTCAGGTCGAGGATACCAAATATGGTCATAATCGATTTACAGCAAAGTAAGATGCTTATCGAATGTTTTTTGACTGGGCGACTCAGGAAAACGATATAAATTATTATATCAGTGAAGTTGAATTTTTGGCGTTAAGCCTTATCTCGGGTCGGTATATCGGATTTTGGTCAAAATTGATCTACACTAAAGTAAGATGCTTTTTGTTGTATTCGACTTGACGACACAGAGAAAAACGATATAAACATCGTTATGTCAGTAAAGTTAAGTTTTCGGCGTAAAGGCATTACTTCAGGTCGGGATACCAAATGTGGTCATAATCGATCTACACCAAAGTACGATGTTTTTGAATGTATTTCGACTTGACGACTCAGAAAAACGATATATAAACATCGTATCAGTAAAGTTTAGTTTTCGGCGTTAAAGGCATACCTCAGGTCGGGATACCAAATATGGTCATAATCGATTTACTGCAAAGTAAGATGCTTTTTGAATGTATTTCGACTGGGTGACTCAGGAAAACGATATAAAAACATCGTATCAATAAAGTTGAATTTTTGCGTTAAGCCTTATCTAGGGTCGGTATATCGGATTTGGTCAAAATTGACTCTACAGCAAAGTAAGATGCTTTTCTAAAATATTTCCACTAGGCGACTCGGGGAAAACGATATAAAACATCGTATCAGTAAAGTTGAATTTGGCGTAAAGGCATACTTCAGGTCGGGATACCAAATATGGTCATAATCGATTTACAGCAAAGTTAGATGCTTTTTGAATGTATTTCGACTGGGCGACTCAGGAAAACGAATAAAACAATCGTATCAATAAAGGTGAATTTATGGCGTTAAGCCCTTATCTCGGGTCGGTATATCGGATTTGGTCAAAATTGATCTACACTAAAGTAAGATGCTTTTTGTTGTATTTTCGGCTTGACGACTCAGAAAAAACGATATGAAACATCGTATCAGTAAAGTTTAGTTTTCGGCGTAAGGCATACCTCTGGTTGGGATACCAAATATGGTCATAATCGATTACAGCAAAGTTAGATGCTTTTTGAATGTATTTCGACTGGGCGACTCAGGAAAACGATATTAAACATCGTATCAATAAAGTTGAATTTTTGGCGTTAAGCCTTATCTCGGGGTCGGTATATCGGATTTGGTCAAAATCGATTTACAGCAAAGTATAAGATGCTTTTTGAATGTATTTCGACTGGGCGGACTCAGGAAAACGATATAAAACTATCGTATCAATAAAGTTGAACTTTTTGGCGTTAAGCCTTATCTCGGGTCGGTATATCGGATTTGGTCAAAATTGATCTACAGCAAAGTAAGATGCTTTTCTAATATATTTCCACTAGGCGGACTCGGGAAAAACGATATAAAACATCGTATCAGTAAAGTTGAATTTTTGGCGTAAAGGCATACTTCAGGTCGGGATACCAAATGTGGTCATAATCGATCTACAGCAAAGTACGATGCTTTTTGTATGTATTTTCGACTGTGACGACTTCAGAAAAACGATATAAAACATCGTATCAGTAAAGTTTAGTTTTGCGGCGTAAAGGCATACCTCAGGCGGGATACCACATATGGTCATAATCGATTTACAGCAAAGTAAGATGCTTTTTTTGAATGTATTTCGACTGGGCGACTCAGGAAAACGATATAAAACATCGTATCAATAAAGTTGAATTTTTGGCGTTAAGCCTTATCTAGGGTCGGTATATCGGATTTGGTCAAAATTGATCTACAGCAAAGTAAGATGCTTTTCTAAAATATTTCCACTAGGCGACTCGGGAAAACGATATAAAACATCGTATCAGTAAAGTTGAATTTTTGGCGTAAAGGCATACTTCAGGTCGGGATACCAAATATGGTCATAATCGATTTACAGCAAAGTAAGATGCTTTTTGAATGTATTTCGACTGGGCTACTCAGGAAAACGACTATTAAACATCGTATCAATAAAGTTGAATTTTTGGCGTTTAAGCCTTATCTCGGGTCGGTATATCGGATTTGGTCAAAATTGATCCACAGCAAAGTACGATGCTTCTTTTCTAATATATTTCCACTAGAAGACTCGGGAAAAACGATATAAAACATCGTATCAGTAAAGTTGAATTTTTGGGCGTAAAGGCTACTTCAGGTCGGGAAACCAAATGTGGTCATAATCGATCTACAGCAACGTAGCTTTTGCTTTTTGAATGTATTTCGACTTGACGACTCAGGAAAACGATATAAAACATCGTATCAATCAAGTTGAATTTTTGGCGTTAAGCCTTATCTCGGGTCGGTATATCAGATTTGGTCAAAATTGATTTACAGCAAAGTAAGATGCTTTTCTAATATATTTCCACTAGGCGACTCAGAAAAACGATATGAAACATCGTATCAGTAAAGTTTAGTTTTCGGCGTAAGGCATACCTCAGGTCGGGATACCAAATATGGTCATAATCGATTTACAGCAAAGTAAGATGCTTTTTGAATGTATTTCGACTGGGCGACTCAGGAAAACGATATTAAACATCGTATCAATTAAAGTTGAATTTTTGGCGTTAAGCCTTATCTCGGGTCGGTATATCGGATTGGTCAAAATCGATTTACAGCAAAGTAAGATGCTTTTTGAATGTATTTCGACTGGGCGACTCAGGAAAACGATATAAAACATCGTATCAATAAAGTTGAATTTTCGGCGTTAAGCCTTATCTCGGGTCGGTATATCGGATTGGTCCAAATTGATCTACAGCCAAAGTAAGATGCTTTTCTAATATATTTCCACTAAGCGACTCGGGAAAACGATATAAAACATCGTATCAGTAAAGTTGAATTTTTGGCGTAAAGGCATACTTCAGGTCGGGATACCAAATGTGGTCATAATCGATCTACAGCAAAGTACGATGCTTTTTGTATGTATTTCGACTGGGCGACTCAGGAAAACGATATAAAACATTATATCAGTGAAGTTGAATTTTTGGCGTTAAGCCTTATCTCGGGTCGGTATATCGGATTTGGTCAAAATTGATCTACACTAAAGTAAGATGCTTTTTGTTTGTATTTCGGCTTGACGACTCAGAAAAACGATATGAAACATCGTATCAGTAAAGTTTAGTTTTCGGCGTAAAGGCATACCTCAGGTCGGATACCAAATATGGTCATAATCGATTACAGCAAAGTAAGATGCTTTTGAATGTATTTCGACTGGGCGAATCAGAAAAACGATATTAAACATCGTATCAATAAAGTTGAATTTTGGCGTTAAGCCTTATCTCGGGTCGGTATATCAGATTTGGTCAAAATTGATTTACAGCCAAAGTAAGATGCTTTTCTTATATATTTCCACTAGGCGACTCAGAAAAACGCTATGAAACATCGTATCAGTAAAGTTTAGTTTTCGGCGTAAAGGCATACCTCAGGTCGGGATACCAAATATGGTCATAATCGATTTACAGCAAAGTAAGATGCTTTTGAATGTATTTCGACTGGGCGACTCAGGAAAACCGATATTAAACATCGTATCAATAAGTTGAATTTTTGGCGTTAAGCCTTATATCGGGTCGTATATCGGATTTGGTCAAATCGATTTACAGCAAAGTAAGATGCTTTTTGAATGTATTTCGACTGGGCGACTCAGGAAAACGATATAAAACATCGTATCAATAAAGTTGAATTTTTGGCGTTAAGCCTTATCTCGGGTCGGTATATCGGATTTGGTCAAAATTGATCTACTGCAAAGTAAGATGCTTTTCTAATATATTTCCACTAGGCGACTCGGGAAAACGATATAAAACATCGTATCAGTAAAGTTGAATTTTTGGCGTAAAGGCATACTTCAGGTCGGGATACCAAATGTGGTCATAATCGATCTACAGCAAAGTAAGATGCATTTTGAATGTATTTCGACTTGACGACTCAGAAAAACGATATAAAACATCGTATCAGTAAAGTTTAGTTTTCGGCGTAAAGGCATACCTCAGGTCGGGATACCAAATATGGTCATAATCGATTTACAGCAAAGTAAGATGCTTTTTGAATGTATTTCGACTGGGCGACTCAGGAAAACGATATAAAACATCGTATCAATAAAGTTGAATTTTCGGCGCTAAGCCTTATCTCGGGTCGGATTTGGTCAAAATTGATCTACAGCAAAGTAAGATGCTTTTCTAATATATTTCCACTAGGCGACTCGGGAAAACGATATAAAACATCGTATCAGTAAAGTTGAATTTTTGGCGTAAAGGCATACTTCAGGTCGGGATATAAAATATGGTCATAATCGATCTACAGCAAAGTACGATGCTTTTTGTATGTATTTCGACTTGACGACTCAGAAAAACGATATAAAACATCATAACAGTGAAGTTGAATTTTTGGCGTAAAGGCATACTTCAGGTCGGGATACCAAATGTGGTCATAATCGATCTACAGCAAAGTACGATGCTTTTTGTATGTATTTCGACTTGACAACTCAGAAAAATGATATAAAACATCGTATCAGTAAAGTTTAGTTTTCGGCGTAAAGGCATACCTCAGGTCGGGATACCAAATATGGTCATAATCGATTTACAGCAAAGTAAGATGTTTTTTGAATGTATTTCGACTGGGCGACTCAGGACAACGATATAAAACATCGTATCAGTAAAGTTTAGTTTTTGGCGTAAAGGCATACCTCAGGTCGGGATACCAAATATGGTCATAATCGATTTACAGCAAAGTAAGATGCTTTTTGAATGTTTTTCGACTGGGCGACTCCATCAGCAACCCACACTCGTCCACTGCTGGACATAGGTGTCCCCTAATAATAATAATAATAATAATAATAATAATTCTCACAACATCTCATACGTTGAGCTGATTCAGTACTAAGTAGCTTAAGCACTTGTGTTACAGATATCAGACAACAGAGGAACACAAATATATACTTAAATACATATATTACACCCAGACACTGAACAAACACAAGTGTTCATCGCACGAATGTTTGTCCAGGGTGGGGATCGAACCCACGACCTTTGGCGTCAGAGGCAGGGTCACTACCAATCGCGCCATCCGGTCAGTCAACTTCAATGCACAAAATGCACGCCACTTCTCCCGATTTTCCGCCACTCTCATCCAGCCCACACCAGCCAGCCTTCGAATGTCATCATCCCATCTTGTCGCAGGGCGTCCTACACTACGCTTACCGAGTCGCGGTCTCCACTCAAGGACTTTACGGCCCCAACGGCTGTCAGTTCTGCGGCTAATATGACCAGCCCACTGCCACTTCAGTTTGCTAATTCGGTGGGCTATGTCGGTGACTCTGGTTCTCTGTCGGATTACATCATTTCTGATGCGGTCCTTCAGAGATACTCCGAGCATAGCCCTTTCCATAGCTCTTTGAGCGACTTTGAACCGGTGGACTAGTCCAGCCGTGAGTGTCCACGTCTCGGCACCGTAAGTCATGACCGGAAGGACGCACTGGTCGAAGACTTTCGACTTAAGACTTTGAGGGATGGGTGACGAGAAGACTTGACGAAGTTTACCAAATGCTGCCCAGCCTAGCTGAATTCTTCTATTGGCTTCTCTCTCGAAGTTGTTTCTGCCTAATTGGAGCGCTTGTCCTAGATAGACATATTCCTGAACAACTTCGAGAGGTACTCCATTAACAGCGACCGGTCCCGGATCAACGAGCTCGTTGAACATGACCTTGGTTTTATCCAAGTTCATCCGAAGACCGATGTGTTTGGAAGATTCAGCCAGGCTGCTCACCATCTCCTGTAGGTCTTGTAGGGTTTTCGCCAAGATGACGATGTCGTCTGCGAATCGTAGGTGTGACATGTACTCGCCATTAATATTGATTCCGCGCTCCTTCCAGTTTAGTGTTCCAAACATGTCCTGCAGCGCAGCGGAGAAAAGTTTCGGAGATATAACATCTCCTTGTCTCACACCACGTCGCAGCAGGACAGGCTCAGTTTGGCCATTTTGGATTACTACGGACATATTAGCAGCGTCATACAGACACCTCAACACCTCGATATATCGCCAATCGACTTGGCACCTTTGCAAGGCCTCTAGAACAGCCCAGGTCTCGACAGAGTCAAAAGCTTTTTCATAGTCCACAAACGCCATGCACAGGGGCTGGTTATACTCTTTGGTCTTCTGTATAACCTGCCTCACTGTGTGAATATGGTCTATGGTGCTATAACTCCGTCGGAATCCGGCCTGCTCTGCAGGTTGAGCTTCGTCAAGTCTTCGTGTAAGGCGATTCGAAATGACTCTTGAGAACAGCTTAT
Source organism: Marasmia exigua (assembly GCA_019059595.1). Taxonomy (NCBI): domain Eukaryota; kingdom Metazoa; phylum Arthropoda; class Insecta; order Lepidoptera; family Crambidae; genus Marasmia; species Marasmia exigua. The sequence goes on from CM032476.1 coordinate 75,539, forward strand.
AGACGTGACTCAGGAGAGAAATTGGTCGATAGTTCTTCAGTAAACTTTTGTCGCCTTTCTTGAAGAACAATACGACCAAGCTCCGCTGCCACGCCCTAGGAGTTCTCCCGGAGAAAAGAACTGAGTTAAATATACGCCGAAGTTCCTTCAGCACCGGCTTGCCGGCTGCTTTCAGAAGCTCGGTTGTAACTCCGTCTTCTCCCGGGGCTTTTCCATTTTTAAGTTGCCCAAGAGCTGCTTCGATCTCCTCCAGGCTGATGTCGGGAAGATCCTCCGTCGCATGGCGGGTTAATGTGGCTCTTAAATCCTTCTCATCCGGCGTAGGGTGAGGTGAGTGCGACGCGTATAACTGGCTGTAGAAGGTGTAAACTTCCGAAAGAATCTCAGGCTTTGAAGTGACGACTTCTCCGTTTGTTTTGGTCACCTTCGACAGGTGGCTCCTTCCAAGCTGTTGTACGAAGACTTTGGACGACTTTGGGCGACTCAGGAAAACGATATAAAACATTATATCAGTGAAGTTGAATTTTTGGCGTTAAGCCTTATCTCGGGTCGGTATATCGGATTTGGTCAAAATTGATCTACACTAAAGTAAGATGCTTTTTGTTTGTATTTCGGCTTGACGACTCAGAAAAACGATATGAAACATCGTATCAGTAAAGTTTAGTTTTCGGCGTAAAGGCATACCTCAGGTTGGGATACCAAATATGGTCATAATCGATTTACAGCAAAGTTAGATGCTTTTTGAATGTATTTCGACTGGGCGACTCAGGAAAACGATATTAAACATCGTATCAATAAAGTTGAATTTTTGGCGTTAAGCCTTATCTCGGGTCGGTATATCGGATTTGGTCAAAATCGATTTACAGCAAAGTAAGATGCTTTTTGAATGTATTTCGACTGGGCGACTCAGGAAAACGATATAAAACATCGTATCAATAAAGTTGAATTTTTGGCGTTAAGCCTTATCTCGGGTCGGTATATCGGATTTGGTCAAAATTGATCTACAGCAAAGTAAGATGCTTTTCTAATATATTTCCACTAGGCGACTCGGGAAAACGATATAAAACATCGTATCAGTAAAGTTTAATTTTTGGCGTAAAGGCATACTTCAGGTCGGGATACCAAATGTGGTCATAATCGATCTACAGCAAAGTACGATGCTTTTTGTATGTATTTCGACTTGACGACTCAGAAAAAATGATATAAAACATCGTATCAGTAAAGTTTAGTTTTCGGCGTAAAGGCATACCTCAGGTCGGGATACCAAATATGGTCATAATCGATTTACAGCAAAGTAAGATGCTTTTTGAATGTATTTCGACTGGGCGACTCAGGAAAACGATATAAAACATCGTATCAATAAAGTTGAATTTTTGGCGTTAAGCCTTATCTAGGGTCGGTATATCGGATTTGGTCAAAATTGATCTACAGCAAAGTAAGATGCTTTTCTAAAATATTTCCACTAGGCGACTCGGGAAAATGATATAAAACATCGTATCAGTAAAGTTGAATTTTTGGCGTAAAGGCATACTTCAGGTCGGGATACCAAATATGGTCATAATCGATTTACAGCAAAGTAAGATGCTTTTTGAATGTATTTCGACTGGGCTACTCAGGAAAACGATATTAAACATCGTATCAATAAAGTTGAATTTTTGGCGTTAAGCCTTATCTCGGGTCGGTATATCGGATTTGGTCAAAATTGATCCACAGCAAAGTACGATGCTTTTCTAATATATTTCCACTAGAAGACTCGGGAAAACGATATAAAACATCGTATCAGTAAAGTTGAATTTTTGGCGTAAAGGCATACTTCAGGTCGGGAAACCAAATGTGGTCATAATCGATCTACAGCAAAGTAGCTTTTGCTTTTTGAATGTATTTCGACTTGACGACTCAGGAAAACGATATAAAACATCGTATCAATCAAGTTGAATTTTTGGCGTTAAGCCTTATCTCGGGTCGGTATATCAGATTTGGTCAAAATTGATTTACAGCAAAGTAAGATGCTTTTCTAATATATTTCCACTAGGCGACTCAGAAAAACGATATGAAACATCGTATCAGTAAAGTTTAGTTTTCGGCGTAAAGGCATACCTCAGGTCGGGATACCAAATATGGTCATAATCGATTTACAGCAAAGTAAGATGCTTTTTGAATGTATTTCGACTGGGCGACTCAGGAAAACGATATTAAACATCGTATCAATAAAGTTGAATTTTTGGCGTAAGGCCTTATCTCGGGTCGGTATATCGGAATTTGGTCAAATCGATTTACAGCAAAGTAAGATGCTTTTTGAATGTATTTCGACTGGGCGACTCAGGAAAACGATATAAAACATCGTATCAATAAAGTTGAATTTTTGGCGTTAAGCCTTATCTCGGGTCGGTATATCGGATTTGGTCAAAATTGATCTACAGCAAAGTAAGATGCTTTTCTAATATATTTCCACTAGGCGACTCGGGAAAACGATATAAAACATCGTATCAGTAAAGTTGAATTTTTGGCGTAAAGGCATACTTCAGGTCGGGATACCAAATAGTGGTCATAATCGATCTACAGCAAAGTACGATGCTTTTTGTAATGTATTTCGACTGGGCGACTCAGGAAAACGATATAAAACATTATATCAGTGAAGTTGAATTTTTGGCGTTAAGCCTTATCTCGGGTCGGTATATCGGATTTGGTCAAAATTGATCTACACTAAAGTAAGATGCTTTTTGTTTGTATTTCCACTAGAAGACTCGGGAAAACGATATAAAACATCGTATCAGTAAAGTTGAATTTTTGGCGTAAAGGCCATACTTCAGGTCGGGAAACCAAATGTGGTCATAATCGATCTACAGCAAAGTAGCTTTTGCTTTTTGAATGTATTTCGACTTGACGACTCAGGAAAACGATATAAAACATCGTATCAATCAAGTTGAATTTTTTGGCGTTAAGCCTTATCTCGGGTCGGTATATCAGATTTGGTCAAAATTGATTTACAGCAAAGTAAGATGCTTTTCTAATATATTTCCACTAGGCGACTCAGAAAAACGATATGAAACATCGTATCAGTTAAAGTTTAGTTTTCGGCGTAAAGGCATACCTCAGGTCGGGATACCAATATGGTCATAATCGATTTACAGCAAAGTAAGATGCTTTTTGAATGTATTTCGACTGGGCGACTCAGGAAAACGATATTAAACATCGTATCAATAAAGTTGAATTTTTGGCGTTAAGCCTTATCTCGGGTCGGTATATCGGATTTTGGTCAAAATCGATTTACAGCAAAGTAAGATGCTTTTTGAATGTATTTCGACTGGGCGACTCAGGAAAACGATATAAAACATTCGTATCAATAAAGTTGAATTTTTGGCGTTAAGCCTTATCTCGGGTCGGTATATCGGATTTGGTCAAATTGATCTACAGCAAAGTAAGATGCTTTTCTAATCTATTTCCACTAGGCGATCGGAAAACGATATAAAACATCGTATCAGTAAAGTTGAATTTTTGGCGTAAAGGCATACTTCAGGTCGGGATACCAAATGTGGTCATAATCGATCTACAGCAAAGTACGATGCTTTTTGTATGTATTTCGACTGGGCGACTCAGGAAAACGATATAAAACATTATATCAGTGAAGTTGGATTTTTGGCGTTAAGCCTTATCTCGGGTCGGTATATCGGATTTGGTCAAAATTGATCTACACTAAAGTAAGATGCTTTTTGTTTGTATTTCGGCTTGATGACTCAGAAAAACGATATGAAACATCGTATCAGTAAAGTTTAGTTTTCGGCGTAAAGGCATACCTCAGGTCGGGATACCAAATATGGTCATAATCGATTTACAGCAAAGTAAGATGCTTTTTGAATGTATTTCGACTGGGCGACTCAGAAAAACGATATTAAACATCGTATCAATAAAAGTTGAATTTTTGGCGTTAAGCCTTATCTCGGGTCGGTATATCAGATTTGGTCAAAATTGATTTACAGCAAAGTAAGATGCTTTTCTAATATATTTTCTAATAAATTAAACGCTTGAATCACAGACAAGGACTGACTTTTATTTCTTAAATACACATTGTACATGTAAAAAGTTAGATGGCGCTACTAGCATCAATATAGATATTGTCGATACAGATAAGAGAAAAATAACACCCCCACTTATCGCAATATTCATTAAACAATCTTTAAATTATTCTAAACAAACAATCCCAAGAAATGACATAAATTTATAATGTTTTGCTGAACATAAACTTTTAGTTAAAATGTCAGCCGGCATATCAGCTGTTGGCAAATACAGTACTTTAACAATCTTGTCTTTTACTAGATCACGACAAAAATGATATTTAATATCAATATGTTTTGTGCGTTTGTGAAAGACTGGGTTTGCACACAGCTTTTGTGCCCCCTGGTTATCATTGAACAGACTGATTGTGTACATCTTATTAGTTATTTCATACTGTAATCCCTTTAGATACATTGCTTCCCTGCATGCCTCTGATAGACTAACATACTCTGATTCAGTGCTAGAGAGGGCTACACATTTCTGTTTCCTACATTCCCATGATATTACACCATTACATAACATAAAACACATTCCAGTATATGATCTCCTATCTATTGAGTTAGAGGCCCAATCAGCATCCACATAGCCTGTTATTTCTGAATTACCTTCTTTACAGTATTTTGCGACGGCTGCTCGTCGGTACTATCGCAGAAGAAGGGTGTGGGAATAAAACTAAGTGGTACTTAGGTAGAACTTAATTTTATTGCAGCTAAGACTTGCTTCCTCACTGTAGGCACCGAGATATTAGCTAACAACACTGGCCTGACGCAGGTATTGCTGGTTCTTGTCCCCAGGGTCTCCTCAGCTTCACCCTCGTTGGTAGGTAGTGAAGGGGTACGTCCGAAATTGAGGATGTGGGTGGCTTGACCGTAGATTTCGGTAGGTGAGGCCTGTTCTTCAGGTCTCACGGGTTAGCAGGAACCTGGAAGCCCACAAGGCGGGTGTAAGGAGACATCCTCGTGATTCACCGCTTACGCCAGTACCAGTTACCCTCCTGTTCAACTTCTACTGGCTACAGGCTAGGCGGCACTAATTAATACACAAGAAGAACATTACAAGCTTAGCACACGAATAATAAATATGTGGAACTCACCCCAGCGGGTTTATGCACAATTAAAACTATTTAGGCTTATTGCGTAAATGATCTGACAGGATCGATTTTTAAGAGGTGCGCACAGGCTCCTTGCGCGCGGGCACGGTGACGTCTGAGACGGGCGACACGATGTCTAGCGGCGCGCGCGGCGTAGGGATCCGTAGTAGGCAGCCGCGCAATAGAAAAACCTTTAAGCGTGGTCATTATTTACACTGTTTCCGTAGTTAGTGTTTATTTAATTAATTGTATTTAAGTTTACTTTATTAGGATTTAAGTTAGGATAGTCTGATTAATGTTCTTTTCTTATTTAGTTTATTTTTCTTTTACTTTTTATTATTAAATTATATGTAGGAATCGTGCAACGTGACAGTACCCCCGCCGCGAAAAGTAGGATTTTGCGTATTAATACTTAACAGTAAAATCCGTCTATTAAAACTTTATCAAGGCTTCCTTTTTGGTGTACTATTCTTTGTAATTAACAAGTTTTAAGTCCTTGATATGCCAAGAGCCTAAAGTTTTGCCGACCATATCGCTTAACTCATAAACAAGCGGAGACATTTTACCGACTACTTACATTTGATAAATTTAGGGGCTAATTTCTTATTAAAATATTTATCCTTATCGCTCTGATAGAACGTTTTTTTCCAGACTATATCGCCCACCTCAAACTCTGCAGTTCTACGACGTAAATTATAGGTTTGACAGTTTCTGGTATGTGCCTGCAGTAATAAGGATTGCACTTTATCAAAGGTTTTTGAGAGAACACCCAAATTTCCGGCGTACGAATCCCGAGGTTCGAATAAAATGTCCTCAGATTGCGCTTCTACATAGTGGGATCCGCACACGACTAATTCGCGACCAAATACAAGGAATGCCGGGGTATAGTTTGTCACTTCGTTAACCGAACTATTAATGGCAAATTGAATCTGAGGTATCCGTTGATCCCACATACGGTGATCATTACCAATGTACGTTGATACCGCGGTCATTATGGTCTTATTGTAACGCTCGACCGTGTTAATATGAGGTGAATATTTGGGAGTGTAGTGTAGATTTGGTACTTTATACTTCGAGAGCATGTTCCGGAGTGTAGTGCTAACGAATTGTTTCCCGTTATCCAGAATAACAGTAGAGGGAATCCCATGTATTAAAAAGACGTTTTCTTCAATGATTCGCGTAACAATTTCGGCGGTAGCTCTTTTAATAGGGAATAGCATGCAATACTTGCTGAAGCAACACACAATCACCAAAATATAACAATTTTGTTTCCTAGATGGTGGTAGTGGGCCTACCAGATCAATGCTGATTGTTTGGAATGGCCTTGCACAAACCTTAGGGCCGGCCCATCTCCCCAAGTGGAGCGTGGTTTTGATGCTTGTGAGCAATACAAGCCTCACAAGCTAATATAAACTGTGCCACTTCTGCGTGCATTTTAGGCCAGTAGTAATTTAAGGCCAAACGCCTGTATGTTTTGAAGACCCCAAAATGCCCAGCTGTAGGATCAGAATGGTTAGCTTCAATAGTAGAAATTCTATTTTCTAAGGGAACCACCTCTTTCCATTCGAACTCTTTCTGCAGGGAACACTTGCCCTTCATAAACCTGTAAAGTTTATTATTTATAATTTTATAATTAGGCCAGGATGACGGAACCGTTAAGCAACCGTTATATATTTTTAGATACCACTCATCAGTCGTTTCTGGTGGTATTAAGCGGTCAAGTGGGCAATCAATTGTAGCAATGGGACAAGCACGAGATAGGGCATCCGGTATCACGCTGTCCACACCACGGCGATGCTTGATTTCGAAATCAAATGCGGAAAGACGCACCCCCCAACGGGCCAAGCGTCCTGTGGGATTGCTTAGATTCAAAAACCACTTCAAGGCCGAATGATCAGTGTAGACTGTAAATTTCCTCCCATTGTCTAAATAACAGCGCCAGTGCTCGATAGCCACGAGAACAGCCAGCGCCTCTCGCTCGGTTATGCTATAATTCCTTTCTGGTGCGGATAGGGACTTACTCATATAAGCGATAGGTAGTTCCACACCATCAATTGTTTGTGTGAGTAGACCTCCTACACCATAGTCACTGGCGTCTGTGTGTATCTCAAACGGCTTATCAAAATCCGGGCAAGTCAGAATAGGGGCCGATATTAAAATGTCTTTTAACTTGTTGAAAGAATCTTGAGCTTCCTGTGACCAATGAAATGGAGGGGACTTCTTACCGGTAGACGTCAATTTATTAAGGGGCCCAGCGATAGCACTGAAATTTGGTACGAATCTTCGGTACCATGAGGCAGTGCCCAAAAATCTCTTGACATCTTTTTTATTTGTAGGTGTTGGGAAATTCAAAATAGCTTCCACCTTGCTCGGATCTACGTGTAAGCCTTTCGAATTGACTACATAACCCAAGTATTTAAGCTCATTTCTAAAGAAGACTGATTTTTTTTTATTTATTGTAAGATTTGCAGATTTTAATTTGTCGTAGACTTTAGACAGCAGTGATATATGGCTCTGGAAGTCTGACGTCACCAGAACGATGTCATCCAAAAATGCAAAGACCGAATTTTCGAATTCGGGACCATAAAACAATTGATCGACCAATCTTTGTTGCGTTGCTGGCGCGTTTGTCAATCCGAAGGCCATAGTAACGAATCTAAACGTACCGCGTGTCGGAACATAGAAGGCGGTCTTATCGCGATCCCTCTCCGCGATAGGCGTCTGCCAGTAAGCTTTAGAAAGATCGATACTGCTTAAGTACTTCGCGCATTTTAAGTTATCTAGAATCTCCGAGATATATGGAAGTTTGTATGCATCTTTGCGAGTAACGGAGTTCAATTTTCGGCTGTCCAAGCAGAATCGGAGTTTACCGTCCTTTTTAGGGGTGAGTAAGATAGGTGAGGACCAGGGACTCTCACAGGGTTCCACGACACCTAATTTAAGCATCTCGTCTAATTCCTCAGAAATAATACGAAGCTTTTCTGGTGGCATCCTGTAATAGCGTTGCCTTATCGGAGGTGTATCTCCGGTATCAATATAGTGTTGAATTAAGTGAGTGCGACCAAGGCCTACATTCTCAGTACATATGGATTCAAATTTTTTAATTATGTTATTCGCATCGACTTTTTGAGTTATAGTTAGTTCGTCGTAGGAATGCAAACTGATTTTTGTTTTACCAACTGTACTAATATTTGAAGTATCCTGCTTTAATGAAACCAAATTAGAAATATTTGAAAGTAACTTAAACTTTTTCCAAAAATCTATTCCCAAAATAAGAGGAGATGTTACTGAGGGCATAATATATGCTTTTAGATTGTGCACTTGTTTACCAAATTTCACAGGCAGATTAATAAAACCTATGGTGTCAAGTCTGTGACCACCAACAGAGTTGAATGATTTGGGTTCGTCGCACTCATTTATTTTTAGATTTAGAGTATCCAACAATTCAAGATGTGAATTGTTACCAAGTATTGTGACTGCTGATCCAGAGTCCCCACGTTGGGCGCCACTGCGACGGCTGCTCGTCGGTACTATCGCAGAAGAAGGGTGTGGGAATAAAACTAAGTGGTACTTAGGTAGAACTTAATTTTATTGCAGCTAAGACTTGCTTCCTCACTGTAGGCACCGAGATATTAGCTAACAACACTGGCCTGACGCAGGTATTGCTGGTTCTTGTCCCCAGGGTCTCCTCAGCTTCACCCTCGTTGGTAGGTAGTGAAGGGGTACGTCCGAAATTGAGGATGTGGGTGGCTTGACCGTAGATTTCGGTAGGTGAGGCCTGTTCTTCAGGTCTCACGGGTTAGCAGGAACCTGGAAGCCCACAAGGCGGGTGTAAGGAGACATCCTCGTGATTCACCGCTTACGCCAGTACCAGTTACCCTCCTGTTCAACTTCTACTGGCTACAGGCTAGGCGGCACTAATTAATACACAAGAAGAACATTACAAGCTTAGCACACGAATAATAAATATGTGGAACTCACCCCAGCGGGTTTATGCACAATTAAAACTATTTAGGCTTATTGCGTAAATGATCTGACAGGATCGATTTTTAAGAGGTGCGCACAGGCTCCTTGCGCGCGGGCACGGTGACGTCTGAGACGGCGACACGATGTCTAGCGGCGCGCGCGGCGTAGGGATCCGTAGTAGGCAGCCGCGCAATAGAAAAACCTTTAAGCGTGGTCATTATTTACACTGTTCCGTAGTTAGTGTTTATTTAATTAATTGTATTTAAGTTTACTTTATTAGGATTTAAGTTAGGATAGTCTGATTAATGTTCTTTTCTTATTTAGTTTATTTTTCTTTTACTTTTTATTATTAAATTATATGTAGGAATCGTGCAACGTGACAATTTTATTCCATAACTTTTAGTCCTTTTTAAATATTTCAATACTCTTTTTGCATATTCCCAATGCTCTTTTGTATGGCAATTATTAAATTGACTTAAAAAACTTATAGAGTAACTAATGTCTGGCCTAGTTAATACCGAAAGGTACATCAAACTACCTATTAGTTGCTGATAGGGCACATGACTATTTACACCATATTGACCTTTATTTACATTAAGTTTCACCTCCATGGGAGTATCAGCAGTCTTACAATCACTTAAATTAAATTTATTCAAAAGTTGATCAATATAAGTTTCCTGACTCAGAGTCACATATTCTTTATCTTTATTGAAAGTTACATTCATTCCAAGACATACTTTAACTTGTCCTAAGTCCTTAATGCTAAACTGTTCAGATAAAATCTTTTTCAAGTTCTCAGTTTCAATTTTATCATTTGAAAATATAAAGAAGTCGTCAACATACACTGTTACAATGGTCTTACATTTGTTAATATCCTTTATATACATACATGGCTCTATTTTTGACCTCATGTAACCATTACTGATCAAACAATTGTCAACCTTTTTATTCCAAGCTCTAGAGGCTTGCTTGAGTCCATAAATGGCCTTTTTAAGTTTTAACACTTTACAAACTGCACTACTACTATTATAACATTCTGGCATTTTCATATAAATGGTTTCCTCTAAATCGCCATTCAAGAATGCAGTCTTCACATCTAGATGGCTAACATCTAAACCTAACTTTATAGACAATGCAAATAATAGTCTAAGAGTGGTGTGTCTCACCACAGGCGAAAATGTCTCTCTATAGTCTACACCATATTTTTGGGTGAAGCCCTTCGCGACCAGACGAGCACGGTAACGCACTTTATTCTCACCGTCATATTTTTTTCGTAAAACCCACTTGCACTGCACTATTGTACCTTTTACTGGTACATCCACAAGTTCCCACGCACTATTTTTCTCAAATGACTGTAACTCATCCTGTACTGCTGCTAGCCACTGTGCTTTCTCGGAACCTTCCAAGGCTTCTTGCAATGATATCTCACCCGTGAACATGTTGTCATCATCTATACAACCACTTGCAAATCCATATCTATCTGGCTGCTGCCTACGCCGAGGACCACTTGTTATGTTGGCATTGTTGAGTATAATGGAGTCTTCACTGTCTGATGTACAAGACTCAGTGCTATCCAATGTATCATTTTCACAAGGTAATATAGTGCACCACTGTC